>PVIU01014161.1:0-53048 GCA_004026605.1 Ondatra zibethicus | reverse complement strand
AAAAAAAAAAGTGGTTTGAGATGTGGTTAAGATGCTCACCATGAAACAAGGACAAAACCTTTTGTGGAACTCAAGTTCAAAAATGAAACAAATACAGGAATAGACTATTTATAGAAGACATTGTCAAAATTGTTGAATGCTATGGAGTTATTATTTCATATGTATATGCATAACTGTAAAAAATAAAGGGATTCGTAGGTAATAATAGATGTACGCTAGTATGGTTTTCATTGAATTAATTAAAATGAATAGGTTTCTGAAGATGTAGTAATTACCTATCATATACAAGGCTCTGAGTTCAAATCTAAGCACTACAAATATAATTTTAAAAAACAAACACGTGCTTATAGATAATAATAAAATAATAGTTAAGTATTGGGGCTTACTAAACATTTGATAATTTTTTTACACATATTTCTTTATTGAAGCCCCACAGCAACTCTGAGTGGGTACTATTCCCTATTTTACATGGATGACTGTATTTTGCAAAGGATTATCCAGGTTTGAAATAATTACCATCAGCAGTGGTCTGTACATGTGTTCAGAATCATCACCTTGGAATAGGGCTGCTGTGATTGACACTCTACTGAAGTTTATCTTTATAGGAAATTTAGCCCAAGTCCATCTTACTCCGTCATATCTGAATTACAGACCACCTTATTTAGAGTTTCTATTGCTGTGAAGAGACACCATGACCGTGATAATATTAATAAAGAAAGCATTTTATTGGGGTTGGCTTACAGGTTCAGAGGTTCAGTTCATTGTTGTCATGGTAGGAAGCATAGTGGTGTACAGGCAGACATGTTACTGGAGGAGGATCTGAGAGTTCTACAACTGGATCCACAAGCAGCAGGAAGTGATTGAAACACTGGCCTGACTTGAGCCTCTAAAACCTCAGAGCTCACCCCCCAGTGACACAGTTCTTCTGAAAAGATCATGCCTACTCCAGTAAGGCCTTACCTCTTATTTATTTGATTTTTTTAAAATATCAATCCCAGTTCCCACTCCCTCCCCTCCTCCTATTCCCTCCACACACCCTCCCACCCCACCCCCATCTAATCCTCAGAGAGGGTAAGGCACATTGCCTTGTGGAAGGTCCAAGGCCCTCCCTACTATATCTAAAGGCCTTACCTCTTAATAGTGCTACTCCCTACGGGCCTATGGGGGCCATTTTCATTCAAACTGCAACACAGACATAGTGAAAATGAATCCTTTCTCAGTTGCTAAAATAAATAAATGATTAAACTAGTTCATGACTTCTTGGGGAGTGAAAGAACCAATATGTTCCGTCTTTCTGGGGCTCAGTGGTTAGGTAACAAAGAGATGGAAGCAGCTTGGCCTTACATCTTGACAGGAGACTGTTTTGTGGATGTCTTTCTGTCACTATATATTGTGTTAATCTCTCCTGGCTGGCAGGCCAGTCTGATTTGAAGGCTCCACCGGGCTAGAAGCCTAAGCTTTGAGTTTGAATGAATCCCAAGATGTCCCTGCTTACTTCTCAGGCTCTTGGGTTTATGGGTCAGGTAGATGGGAGTGGTAGGAAGGTTTTGAGTAACTAACAGTGGTTACAGGGGGTCGTTCAAAGCTTGGGGGTGGGGTGCAGGACTTGATGCAGTCCAGCAGAAAGCACCTCCTCTGTGAGCTTCCTCCTTTGCTCTGCACCTTCCCTCAGCACCTCGCCTACTCAAAACTCTGCCTTTCCCTTCTTCCTTTGTTAAGAAGATCTTTCAGAACCGGTTCATGAGAGGGGAGAAATTAAATTGCAATTTGAACAATTAGTCTTTGTTAACAGCCTCCGCTGTTAACAGCCTCATCTTTGGGCATTAAGAGGAAAAGAGATAAAATGGTGAGCCCTGAGCTTTAAATCTTTTTATGCAATCAGTATGCTTTTTTAAAAAGGAAGCCATTATTTTGAGGTTTGTCATGTCTGCCTCACCATGATAAAGTGAACCATCTAACTCAAACCGAGACTAGAGAACAAGCCCAGTGCAGCTGTCACAGAGGCTTGGGGGGGAAAAAAAAGGAAAAGAATCGTTTTCATGTGCCTTTCCTTCTGTCTGTGATGCTCTCCCCCACCCCTACCTCTTGAGATTGCAACTCAATTGATAGACCTTCAAAGACATCTGCTCCAGTCTTTCAAGGGCACAGTCCTCTATTATCTGTTTTCAGAGAAGCAAAAGAAGTTCTTAGTATTACCTGTCGCAGTGGTGATTTTATTTTCACTGGTGACATTTCTTTTGTTAGATTAAAGTCTGTCTCCCACATTAGACTGGAAGTTTCACAAGGGCAGGGACTTTCTACCTTACCTGTAAGATTCATCATATCAATATAACTCCTGACACATGTTAGGTACTCAATAATGACTTCTTGAATAAATGGTATATCAGATGAGATCCAGCACCTTGTATCGTTTCTTCTGCCAAGAAAGGCTATATGACTCTTGAATACTGCTGCGGAGGATTGATATTTAATTCTAGACCCTACCTCTGCAATTTACATTCTATTTAACCCTAATAAGACCACTTAAGGTCTCTGCCTCAGTTTCCTTATAAAGATGAAAAAAAGAAAATAAATTATTGTATTTTTTTTTAATCAGAGTCCTGTTTTGAGGGCTAAATCAGTTAATACATGTAAAGCCAATGCATGGGTATCACATTCAATCTATGTGAGCTATTGCTTTATTAACTCCCTTGTTTTAGATCAGATTGAGCAATTGCATGCATTTACTTTTTATACATAATTATACTTTTTGATACCAAAGGCAGACATACAGCCCTATGTTTTGATTCACACTCCAAGGGGCCACTCTTTCCCTTCCTTTCCATGTTATCTATTGTACTCTATTCCTTGATTTGATGTCTCTGGGGCAAACAATAAAGAAATCCTTTGAGTTTTCTCAGTTCCTGCCTTGAAAATGTCACTAATGTTTCTAGAGCAGGAATAAACTTGGGCACAAAGCAATAATCCAGCAGATGCCCGCCCCAGCCTGCTTAGGTAGCAAAGTGGTAAAATGATGTGTGTCTTGTGCATTTCGCTTCCAAGTGACAAGAAAATGAGTGGCCCATCAGCAGCTAATTACTCGGCAAATCACCAACAAGGGGCTCTGGGTTGCGCAAGGTTGCCTCAGAGGCAGTGAGGTGGTGGCAAGGTTCAGTATATTGGCTATTACATTAGTTAATGAAGAAGAACTGGATGAAGTGAGGGATTCTCATTTATTTGGTTCAGAGACTGCAAGTGAGGTTATGAGGCTTTGAAATAAATAAGTGATGCTTAGGAGGATATTGTGCCTCATAATCCAGCCACCTATTGACAACTGTGGTGGGTATCCTATCCAGGAATGTTGAATATTCTTATCCTTTTGACTCTTGGTGCACTGTGGGTGAAAAAGGCTATCTTTCGCTTTCTTATGCTCACATTTTATCTAGTTAAAGAAAGGCAGGTTTTCTGTATCCTCTGGATGAAGCATCTTTGACTTTTTTTGATGGGGGCTCTGTGGTTCCAAGCTCTGATTCTGGAGTGACCCAGTTTGTGTTTGAGTTCTGGCACTATCACTCCTGAGCTCTGTTATATTAATATTCTACGCAGTCTCTGTGTTTCAGATTTGTCAATGGAAAAATGATGCTAACCTTAAAGGGTGATGTGAAGATAAAATGAAGCATTACATGCAAAACGTTGGCATACTATGTCATATTTGGTATTATCAACAAATTGCTAGTATTTATAGTAGTGTTTGCTTCCCTTATATTCTCTTTCATAATTGTTAACTATACACTCTTTTCTGTGCTAACAATTATACATACATTGACTTATAAATGTTCCCAGTCACACTAAAATGTGGAATGCCCAGTCTGCTGTATCCCCTCCTCTCAAGGCTCAGGATCTGTGAGCTAAGTTTTAGTATTCATATTTCTGTTGTACAGGTGAGAAATTTAATACTCTGAGAGATGAAGTTTCTTTTTCCAGGTCACAAATCCAGTGAACATTAGAGTTTCTGATCTTTGGCACTGCATAAAGAAGGAAGTCAAGACCAAACAGAACAGAAACTTATTAAGACACTAGGCATTGTGCTTGCTGTGTCCTCAGGGCGTCTGAGAACAGCAGTCTAAGTATACAGCATAATCAGTCACTGTTTGTGAGCAAAGAACGTGACATGCCACTGGGCTCTTCTAATCCCCAACCATGAGAACTGATCACAACAGTTCATAGCTACTGTTTTCTTCTCAGTCTAGAGTAACAAAAGCAATGTCTTTTAGAAGACAATATAGCCCAATGTATATACGTATGTGTCCAACGTGTGTGTGTGTGTGTGGGGGAGTACCTCTTTAAACTAGGTCCTTTGAATGTGGGTGACAGTTATGTGGCCTGGGCAGTTTGTAGGGCCACTAGCCGTGGAACCAGTATTTATCCCTAGTGCATGAGTTGGCTCTTTGGAGCCCATTCCCTATGGTGAGATACCTTGCTCAGTCTAGATACAGGGGGCAGGACCTTGGTCCTCCCTCAAGTGATGTGACAGACTTTGTTGACTCCCCATGGGAGGTCTCACCCTCTCTGAGGAGTGGATGGGGGTTGGGTGGGAGGAGAGGGAGGACAGGAGGGAGAAGGCACTGGGATTGGTATGTAAAATGAACTTGTTTTAAAAGTAAAAAATATTTTATTAATTCACTGAGATTTTCATAAAATGTATTTTGATCTACTTACCCCTCCCCCAACTCCTTTAAGATACATACCTTTCCCTACCCACCAACTTTTAAAAATGGAATTAATTTATTTATTTTACATCTCAACTGCAGTTTTCCCTTCCTCTTGTCCTCTCATACCGCCCCCCATCCACTCCTCTGTTTCTGTCCAGAAAGGGCCAGGCCTCCCATGACCACCACCAAATTTTTACCTTAAAAAAAAAAGACCCAGAACATTGAGGTCAAATTTCTCTGCTAATACATTCTTGGAATTGTGGCCATAAGTGTAGGGTGGTTGACTACCAAGGAACACATCCTTAAAGAAAAATGACTTTCCTCTCCAGCAGCTATCAATTATCAATAGAACATCTAGGGGTGGAACTTTGCACCCACTCCCTGCTGCATGTCCATGCTGGGATATGTTAGATTAGAGCTGGTGCATGTTTTGCACATGCTGCCACAATCTCTGCGAGTTCACGTGTGCAACTGCCCCACTGTGTCTGGAAAACAGGTTTTCTTTACGCACGCATGACCTCTGCTTGTTGCAATCTTTCCACCCCTCCTCCATGATTATTTATGACTCTTGGGAAGTGGGGGTGTAATGATAGTCATCCCATTCACAGCTGAGAATTCTGTAGCCTCTTATTTTCTTCATCTTGACCAGTTGTAGGTGTCTGTGTCGGTCACCATCTATTGTCAAAAGATGCTTCTCTGATGAGGGTTGAGAAATCTACAGGTACCAATTTAATATATTTAACAGTTATATTTTTATGTATTGGTTAAAAAAGCAGGGCTTCTGGGTTCAGACTGCTCTGGATCAAATATGACCATATTTGGTTGACATTAAACATTCATTCAGATCTCTAGATAAATAATTTTTTTGTCTGTCCATGTGTATATGGGTGTCTGTGTTTGTGTATATGAGTGCATTTTTGTGCAGGGGCATGTATATGGATGTGCACTGAAAAGGCTGGAAGTGGGGGGCAGAACCGAGCCCTGACAGAGACCATAGCTTAGTTTCAGTTTTCTAGAATGGGACAGAGCTGAGCAAATAGGTCTCAGGAAAACCACAACTTTTGGGTGACCATCAGCAAGACTCCACCCCAACAAGCCCTTCTGTTGGCTCAGCAGGCCCCCAAAGCCTTTCTGCTGGCTTGGCAGGTCCCCAAAGTCCTTCTGATAGCTCAGAAGATTCCCCTATCCCCGACTTCTGCAAACTAAGGATAGCTCCCCTTACCCTGCTATCAGAAAATACCTAACCACTAGGCCTCTCACGAGTCACCTTTCACCAATCAGCACCCAGACTAATCTTTCCTCCACCAATCAACCCCAGATTAATTCCTTCTCTTTGGAATTCCCCTAACCCTGCTTAAAAGGAGCTTGTAAGCTTCCTTGGGGATCGCCCTTTTGCCACCCCAACATTGGAATCAATAAAGCGCTCTTGTTATTGCATACGGGGTTGTTGGTCTTCTTTGGGGGCTTCTCTTGGACCCTAACATGCACATGCTTGTGAGATCAGAAGAGAACCTAAGTGGTGGTTCATCTGGAGCTAACTACCTTGGGTTTTGAGACAGGAGGCTCTCACTAGCTTGGAGCTTTCCAACTAGTCTAGGCTGATGTTGTGGGACAGTTTCTTCTGAGTTTCAAACCTTCTTTCTTAGAGGGAGACATCTTAAAACATATGAATCAAAGGAAAAGAGAAACAACAGGATATTTGAGGATAACACAGCATGTTCTTGGAGGAGGTAAAATACTCCATCTTGCAGCGAGGCTCTGTTAAAATAGGAAGTAAACAACTCAAAACAGTTTCAGAAACTTCCAGGATTTCCTGAAACTGACAAACCCAGTAGGCCCCTCCCTCCTCAAGAGTATAGAGGATCCCTCAGACTAGCCAAGCAGCCTTGGAGAAGTAGGGGGCGGCCAAGCAGCTGGAAAGTACCAGGGACCAGATAAACCTCCTAGAAGAGGTAAAGAAACGTGGAGCTGTCTTGAAGATGATAGACCAACTGAGTCACTTGGAAAGGACAATAGCCAATCAGCCTAGTGTCTGGAGGCTGTGCAGTATGCTCCATATTTCCATGTTCAATGAGCTGTCGCTCATCTTAGAGGAGGGCTTTGGTGATAAGAACTGTTAGAGTCATTTCTGCTTCTGCAAGTAACCCCAGTAAACCTCATTGTTTTGTCTAGTTGGACTTCAGTGATATTCACACTTTTGTCTGCTGTGAACACCCTTTCTATGGTAAGTAGACATTAGTGTTGTGTCTTCCCAGGAAGTCTTTCACACAGCAGCTGTATGGGTTGGCAAGCCTCAGCAATCCACCTGTCTCCGCCTACATAGTTCTGGGATTACAAGAATACACCACAATGCCTTGCTTCTAAACATGGGTTCTCAGGGAATCTAACTTAGGCCCTTATGCTTACTTGCAAGGCATATGATCTGTCTTCTTAGCTGTGGCCAGTAAGGTTTTGAGCCACATGTGGTCTTGGTCTCAAGGAATTCTATGAGGAACATAGCTTTTTCATAACAGGAATAAAAATGATATTTGTCAGTGTCACTTCCATTCTCTCATGAATGTATTGGGAAGTGTTCCCCAGACTCTAAGATGAGTGACAATGTTATCAAATCAATGGCTAATAGAATATATGCTTATATCTTCTCGGGTTTGAAAAGTTTTGTTTTAAATTTTAGTATGTTAAATATCGAGACACACATTTAGCACCCAAACAAAAGCTCCTTAGGAGTATAAAATGGTTTTGATATTTTCTTAAAAATTTGAATTGAAATGCTTAGGTTTTGCTTTGTTCTGTTTAGGAACAATAGCAGTATGAACCTTATCAAATTATAAGGGTTAACCAAAATGGTGCACGTAAATCTTTTTGCCTAGTATCTGGAATATAGTATGCTCAGTAAATATTAATAATTTAGGATCCTTATTTACCTATTTCCCCATAAAGATCTATGGCTAATTTCCCTGTTAATTGTGGAGTAGGAATATGTATGTATATCAACTACAGAAAACACAGTATCAGTTAATTTCTGTCAATTTGTCACAAACTAGAGTCATTTGAGGAAGAGGGAACTTCCTCTAAGGAATTGCCTTCATCAGATTGGCTTGAGGGCATGTCTGTGGGCCATTTTCTTGATTTATGATTTGTGTGGGATAGTCCCAGTCCATTGTGGGCAGTATCACCACTTGGTAGGTGGTCCTTTGTTGTATAAGAAAGCAGGGTGAGCAAGCCATTGAGAACTAGTCAGTAAGCAGCACTCCTCTGTGGCTTTTGCTTCAGTTACTGCTCAGAGTTCCATCTGAGGACTGTGATGTGAAGTATAGACCAAATACACCCTTTCCTTTCCCAAGTTGGTTTTGTCGGTATTTTGTCATAGCAACAGAAGGCAAACAAGGAAATCAGCGATTTGTATGGCTATCAGAGTGCTGAGTACAGTGTCAAAATACATAAAAATTTAATCTGTTTGACAAAATAGTACTCATATGTGGAACAACATCAAACCAGGTAAGATACAGTGTGACAATTAAATTAAATTCAGCACATTTGTAAAACTACACCGTCTGAGAAACTTCTGTAATTACATGCTATAAGAGTTTGAAAAAGGAGAGGAACCAGAGATAGAGATTAAAGGGCATTTTCCTGGAGAATACCTCTCCCATAAATGTGCTTATTATACATAGTAGAGTATATGCCTTCTCTGGAAGATTATTAGTCATAAGTCCTTCGTATCTTCATTGGAAACGAAATGTCTTTTAGTATGCAGAAAAATAAAATTTGAATTCATTGTTCTTAAACATTGTCATTTATCAGTGATTTACAGTCAGCTGACCTATTTCAAATCCCGATCCTTTAGTAGCTGTGGGTCCAGGAGGGGCATATCCATTCATTTTGTGGAGTCCCAAGACCATGATTTGGAAAATGAGGTTACTATAGATGACCATTCCTGCCTTAATTTGGCTCTCAATGTTAAGTAGGGCAAATGAGATCATGTAGGTGATGGTGCTTTGCACACCGTAAAGTGCTAGCTGAATGTGCAATGGAGTCACCACATGGTCTCTTGCCTCTTTTGCCTATTACACGTCTACTCTCATGATGTTCTGAGATTGGTGGCATCTGCTCCAGAGAGGAAGCAGGCTTGGAATAGCCTGGATATTTACGGAGGAGATTGGCAGAGTCTGAGTTGTGAAACTCAGTGGTCTGCTTCAGCTCTTTCTGCTGAGTTCCTCCTCACTCTCCTGAGCACTAAATTTATTCCCCCCATTAAAAAAAACAGCTTTGCAATTCTCTATTATGTTTCTCTCTACTTTTAGTTGGAAAGAAGTTAAGAATAGTCTCATGGAAGGGCTGTTCGTTTCCTCAGAATGGTCACAGGGGACTCAGAACTCACCTTTCCACACAGCAAGAGCATAGCATGGTCAGAATCGACACACTTTTTTTTCTTTTATTCTTCTCCCACACATTACATACCAACTGCAGTTTCCCTACCTCTACTCTTTCTGGTCCTTACTCCCTTCCCTCTTGCTCAGATCAATTTCTTCTCCATTTTCCTTAAAAAAAGAGGAAGGCCTTCTAGGGATACCAACTGAACATGCATAACAAGTTACAGTAAGACTAGGCACAAACCCATATATTAAGGCTGGACGAGGCAGTCCAGTGGAGGAAAAGGGTCCCAAGAGCAGGTAAAAGAGTCAGAAGCAACCGTTGCTCCCACTGTTGGGAGTCCCACAAGAGCTATACAACTATAAAGTATATGTAGCGGACCTCGCTCGGACCCATACATGGTTTGTGTCTGTCTCTTTCATCTCTGTGTGTCCCTATGAGCCCTGCTTAGTCGATTATGTGGGTCATGTTCACATGGTGTCCTTTGCCTTCTTATTCTTACAATCCTTCCTCCCCCTTTCTAACCCATGAAAGAAACTCTAAAGAACAGTGTTGATGTTTCCAGGCATAGTAACAAATAGTTTTTGTGCATTTGGTTTGATACTTATAATACACTAATGGTTAATAAAAGTGTGGGTTTGGTCCTGACTTCTAAAGACTTGCACTTGTACTGAACTCGAATGTGACCTAATGACATGTGAACAGGCAAGTCTAAGACTTCATTGTCTCTGTGTGCTTTGGAACCTCCGCCCACTCACTACACGGCTGCATGCAGTTCATTTCACCTCTCCAAGATTCGGTGTATGCATCTGTCGAAACATGATCCCGGGTTCCTTACAGGGTCCAGGGATCAGCCTTACAGGGCCGATAGGAATGTTGAAGGAGTTAAGTTAGGCAGGCACCAGGTTTAAACTTGGCCTGTTATGAACACTCAGGAAACAGGAGTTATTACTGTCATGATTATGCTAGGAGCTAGCTATACTGAAAGCCACAGCCATGACCTCTGAGGGCTTGTACTCAGAAAGAATGAAATATGGAAGTACAAGTGACCAGATGTGGGTGGAAAGGTCAGGGAGGTTGCATTCAGTCCAGCAGCCATTACTCAGCTCTGGTGGCCTCACTGAGTCCTCTTTCTCTTTCACTTGCTCCTACCCAAATTCTTGACCTTACCACAGAACTAAACATTATTTAACTGTGTAGAAACCATGTTTTTTTTTTTTTGTTCCATTTTCCCCTAAGTGAGGTGAGGGGGTAGAAAAAGGGAGAAGAAATAAACACCATCTGGGATGAGAATTCGAAGAAAGACACGTTTCCTTTTGCCCACCACAAAAGTGAGCGGGGTAATGGGGATAGGGAGATAAAAAAATCATTTTCAGTTCACCTTGGGCTGTCTTGAAAAGTGGAAAGGGTGATTTTCCCCCGACGTTACTCCTAACCGTTTTGTCATAGGCCACAGTGTGGCCCTAGCCAGTAAATTATTTCCCAGAGACGGGGCAGACACCAGAGGCAGGCATCAAAACAACTAGTAGTCTCTCCCTAATTATGCCAGCCCAGAGGGAGCCTGCTCTTTGGGAGAACTCACTGTGAAACTCCCAGAACCAAATAATAGGTGAGCCCTTTGAAAATACTGGCTCCTCATTTGTAGCCACTTCTCTAGGTCATTTGAATATAAGAAGGAAAGTTAATTGTTACAAAAGACCCATATTCAGCCTTCCTCCAAGTACTGAGTGCTTGGGTAAATACTAAATCTTCCTTCATCAGTCTTTGAACTTTTCTGTTTAGAACAACTAAAAAAAACAGGATAGAGCGACTACATGGTGGTGAAAGCTTCTCTACAGATAAGAAAAAAACTGTAATAAGTACAGATTCTGGAGTCGAAAAAAGTAAAGTTGAACTAAAATTAAAAATAATTCAATTACTTTTCCTAATAATTTTATGAAGTGACTTCATGTGTACTATTATTATCCTGAGTTTTGTATGAAGAAACAAAGGCATAAAAAGGCCAGGTGATGTGCTCAAAATAAGTAACAGATCCTGAATTTGAACCCAGACAGGCTGGCTCTAGTGCACTTCCTCATAACCATATAACACACTGCTTTGGTATTTCAGGTTTGGTTCACAGACAAAGTTTTTTTTTTCCTCCCTTGACATTGCATCCAAAGGTCATTGTAGCATACAAATCTCTTCCTTACACATGTGGGTAATTGTATTTATTTTTCACTAAAATGTGGTACCTGTCCTATTATGAAGCCTATTTTGCTAAATAACAGCAGTCGAAAGAGAACTTCCAGTTACAGCCTAGAATTTTACCTTCATCTTGTGTCTAAACTTCGGTTCACCTATTTACCGGTGCAGGCTGGTATGTTAATCACCCAAAGAGTATCTTTCTAAGAACTTCTCCTCTTCAAGGATGAAGGCACGGAGGTGTCACTGTCCTAAAGGATTCCAGGAAGAACAAAACTTCAAAGAACTGAACACCTCCCTGATGAGGACAACTATACCTGAGTGAGGCCACACCCTGGTACATAAGGAGTCACACCTTGAAAACTACATTGTCCTTGAAGTACAAACTTTTTGAGACCACCGTGGGGAATCAGAACTGAGACAGTTATGGGTGGACTGCATCTTGACCAGGTCTGTCTCATTTATATACACTTCTTGTGCCTGGCCCCAATTACTCCCCTATTTACATCTAAATGTCATATCAGTATGGATTTGTGGGTACTTTGAATAAATCTTTTCTCTCTTCTTTTTCCCATCACTCATCACTTTGATATGTTTATCAGGAAGACTGGCCCAATTCATCCTGTTAGAGCAGCCAGGGCTATAGAAGCTTTTGTCCTAAAACCTCTGGTTATGCATTGGACAAGTGTCATACTCTTAAAAAATTATTGTTTCTACTCGATTTATTAAGCTGTGAGTGCTGTTATTCTGGGAACTTGGGAGTTACAAATCCAACACACACAGGGGAGATACACACTCATGTCAGGGACTATGTTGCCGTCTTAGCTTTAGAGAAATAGCAAGCTGTTACCTATAATCTGACCTATAAATTCTATACCCGCATTCTCCAGACCATGTACAGAATCTGAAGATATTACAAAAGTATAGGGATCTTGGAATTTTCAATCTCCTAGATATCAATGCTTTTTAAATATCTTCTGGTGATCCTGTCTATGGAACACAAAGCCTTGGGGAAAAGAGATAAGTTATCATGCTGGCATTGAGTCAATGGCTACTGGTGAATGAACTGCTAAAGTATGCTACAGAAGAACTTTTAGAATAAATGACATTGTGTCTCCGAATCTAGGGCCACATCCAGTGGATATATATATATATATTTGAATTTTACAGGTTAGAGTTTTCTAGGCACAACTCATACTGGTAATCTCTAGCAAATCCTGTTATCTACAGCATGTGTTGTGGTCCCCATGGGATATAAGAAATACCCCGCTCTCACTAAATGGAAGCAGCAACAACAGCAGCAGTATAACCTTGAACCAACTGAGCATTTAATTGGAGTTGACCTGATGGAGTAAGTAATACATTGTTTTTAGGCACATTTTGTTGCTCTTAACATGAACGTATTTACATGGTTAAACACAGTCTCATTCCAGCAGAGTACTAGAGGAGCTTTTTAATATTTATGTGACAATAGTTGATCTCTTACCACTGTCAAGTACTGCTAAAGACGTATCAGCTTGCTGTTTCAGCACCATATGTTGTAGCCAAGTTGCACTCCATGTGTCCTTCCTGTGCCTTCAGGAAAGAACATTTGCTGTCTATCAGAATAGAAAATGGTATAGGCTTCAGAAGGCTTCCCAGCTTATAGATGTCTCCTCAATGACTGGATATGTATGCTATGAGTATGAAGTAATAAGTTAAACTTCCAAATCTGCTTGTGCAAGATACCTTCCACTTTTAATTGTTCCCCTCCCCAGGTGTGGAGCAAGAGCTAGGAGAATTAATTAACAGGGCTTCTGCATCAATTCACCTTGTATTGTGTACAACTTCTGTACACAGACAATTCTGTGAAGTCTGAAATCCCACCCACAATTAAAAATGCTAACAATATATAGCATTTGGTTTTTCTTAATGAGCCATGTGCTGATTTTGCTAGTGTTCAGCAGCAACAAAGTTTAGCATATGCATACCATAAATCTTCCAAGAACTTAACGAGTGGGCCTCTAAATTGTTACTTGTGGAAGATTTTCATTAGCACTTTGTTTATGAGCATGAGTGAGCTACTTTGGGGTAAGATAGTTTAAGTGTTGGAAAATGTGAGGGTCAAACTACATCTAGGGCTCACAATGTGGGTCAAGGAGCTTGAAACATTAATGTAAGGAATTCATAGTCATACAAATGTGCAGGAGGCTGGCTTACAAGCTCTTCCCATTAAACTAGGCTTTCTACGGCCCTTAGATTCTTTGGGGGAGTTCACAGTTCCAAAAGATTAGGTGTAATAAGCAAAGAGGCTAGGATTTATATTTTGGATATATCTTTGAATTGACATGCACAAAAATTTTCCTTCCACACATGTTCTATGAAATCAGCCAGATCATAAGCTATTAACATGAAAAGAAATCTAAATACAATACAAATTTTGAAAAGAAATTGGATATGCCAACCAGGTTAGAATTTTATTTTCCTGACAGCAGCATGCCATTTTCCCTGAGATGAAGAGTCACCTATTTGTTTATGTCACTGCTTGCCTTTTGGTGTGTGTTGGGTTGTTGAAGAGAACATGCTTTCAAAGCTAAAAAGACCTTGACATGGGCATTTAAATCTTCAAAACCATGCTAAAAATTTGTGATTAGCATATTTTGGAATTTCTAGAAATGTGTTGACTTTGAATAAATGGTGTCTGTATATTTCATAGAGAAATTATATATATATACATATATATGTATATATGTATATTTGGAAAAAGCAGATCCATGTACATAATGCCACAGTCGAAATATATTACTTCTGAAACTTCCTCCTCCTCTCCTGCTTTCATTCTTGTTTGTTTTCTTAATGCAATACACTTTTCTTCTGTAACTAAGAGAAATTAAGTTTTAAGTAAGAAATACCAATTTTTATTCACTAAGAAGTTCCTCATCTATAGTCCTCGATGGCATTGGAATTGATCATTACCTTTTCCTAGGTGAGGATATTTAGTAACAGCCAAACTGGTGCCCAGTCTTTGAGGTCTTTCTGTTTCCAATGAAAACATTAAATCTCTTTTGGAACTGAGTTCTTCTGGAATTCAACTATTATTTGATGGATTTTTTTATCTTATTTCAATTATTTTTATATCATTTTTATGTTATCTCAATTATTGTTCATTTCTGTTGTCTACCTGTGCAATAAGACTTGTTAATTATTTGGAGATTTTGTGAAGAAACTGTCCTACTAGGGACACTTTCTTCAGGAAAAAAAATGTAGACCCTTTCAAAACTTAGTTCATATGGGTATTTACACAGTGATCACAACCAAGGCTGTGACCCAGGTTTGGAATATCAGAGTCAACAATGAATCTGATATTGGAGCCTTCATGGGATTGACCTAGGCACCCTGCCTATATGTTATGGTTGTGTAGCTTGATCTTCTTGTGGGATTCCTAACAGTGGGATCAGGAGCTGTCTCTGACTCTGTTGCTGGCTTTCAGGACCCTACTCCTCATACTGGATTGACTTGTCTAGCCTTAACACATGAGGAGGTGCTTAGTTTTACTGCGACTTTACATGCCATGTTTTGTTGATAGCCTGCCCTTTTCTCAACAGAAACAGAGGAGGAGTGGATTGGGGGGTGGGAACAAGGGGGAGGAGGGAGGTAGAGAGGAGAGACTTGAAGGAGAGGAGGGAGGAGAAACTGTGGCCAGGCTGTAAAATAAGTAAGTGAACAAACAAACAAGAGTAGAGATACTGTGGGAGAAGGGGAAGAAGTGTAAATCTTTGAATGAAAAAAAATTAAAAAAAAGAAAAGTGATAACTTAGACCACAGATTAGCAATTTTTATCTGTTAAGGATCATCTAGTGAGTATTTTAGGCTTTGCATCCCATATGTTCTATGTTGCAATCACTCAGCTCTGTCATCATGGTATGAATGCAGCCAGAGACAATATGTAAGTGGAAAGGCATGGCTATGTTTCAATAAACTTTATTTACGGACATGTGGATTTGAATTTTATATATTTTGTATTTTTCATGTGTTATGATTTGTTCTTCTTTTGGTCTTTCTTCAAGCATTTCAAAGTGTTAAAAGCATTATTATGTTATGGAGTGTTTGAAAACAAATGCAAGTTGGATTTCACCCAAGAGCTGTAGTTTGCCAACCTTTACCCGTAGACTAGCAGTTCTTGTATATTGTTTCACATCCGGGTCACCTTGAGAGCCCTCAAGAAATTCTGACCATAGGACCTGTTGCCTCATTTTGACTCAGGCAATCTTGGGTCATGCTTATTCATTGATATTTTGTCAGAGCTCCTCATATGATTTTAATGTGTTACTTTTATTGAGTGGAATTTCTGGGCAAGAAGAGAAGTTTCTAGCTGTAGGTTTAGCTACAATCTTTTGTGAATTATGGCTCTGCAAACTGTTAAAGGTTTCAACATACTCCATGGAGAAAGCTGATAAGCAAAATTCCTCTCTGAGTCATCGATTAGTGTACTGTAGGAGAAATAACAGCGGACAGAGGGTTCATGTGAACAAAAAAAAATCACATCAAAATATTTTTTATATAACTTAGTCTAAGTATGTATGTATCTATCAATCAATTATCTATCTATCTATACATCTATACATCCATCCATGTATATCAAGTTATGGTCCTAGAAGGACACTTGCCTGAGTATTAGAAGACCTATGTTTTAGTCCTATCTATCACTCAATTTGGAATTTTCAGTTAACTTCTCTGTGCCTCATTTTTTTCCTCCTCCATGATTTAACAAGCTTGCATGATTTTAGCTATGCATTAAAATGTTCTTTGAAATCAATATTCTATTAATTGTTAGTAGTTCTTCCCCAGAGACATGGTGTTCTACTGGAGTCTTCTTCTGAGGCAATCATCTGTGGAATGTAAAGGAGAAACAACACGGTGATGAACTCTTCCCCCATTTGTGGAACAGTATTAAATTTTGAGATGTCAGTTTTCATTGAAATGTAATTGCAACATTAACCACTAAACAAAGGCCTTTCGATGCATCTCTGTATTAGTTAGTGATGTTAAGCCTTGGGGATGCTTTCTAATATGACAGTACATTGAGCTCCTTTGGACTTAATTTCAACAGAGCAGCCCTGTCAGTTGTGATATACAGGAAGATAACTGAAGCATTTGCACCAGTCGCAAGTGCTTGTCAAGTACTCTTCAGGGAAACTATCCCCTAGCATCCTTCTTTATGCCTTTGAACTTCTTGCTGTTGCTGTTATTAGGTTGACTATGTACTGAGGAAGGGTAAGGAGGTGACTCAGTGGAGAAAAGTACTCACCTAAATTCCATCTCTGTGACACACATAGTAGAATGGGAGAACCAACTGCCACATGTTCTCCTCTGTTTCCTAGTTTTGACTCAGGTAATGTTGGGTCATATTTGTTCATTGATTTTTTTTATGAGAGCTCCTCAGATGATTGTAATGTGTTTCACCTTTTTGTGGTGATTTCTTAGCAATTCTAAACAATAGAAGTAGTGAATGGGAGTGAAAAGTGGCCACCACTCTTTCCCTGGAAGCGTGACTCTTCAAGGTTGTATAGCCAGTGTCAATATTTATTTAGCCTTCTGCTTACCGTGCCTTGAGATGGAACAAGAGATGCTGTATAAGGTGAGAAGTCAAGACAGAAACCAATCAGCAGGCTTACACTGGAAAGCCCTTTCTCAACAGGGCACTAAATCAATTAACAAAGGCTTACTGAATACTAAGTCTGTGCTCAACACTGGGAAATGAACTTGTGGGAAGAAAAAGAAGTGACATGTGGATCTTGTCTCCAGGAGCTCACAGATATCTTGAGATAAGACTCATGAGAAATCAGTGGTAGCTCACACTTGATACAACAAATGGGACTATATGACAGGCAGAGTTTATATCTGCCATAATTCATTCATTTATTCATTCAATGGTGGAAATTAATTTAGGTTTAAATACTTTTTATATCACTCTCTAGCTCTGTGACATTCTTCAAGTATCTTTGTGTCTCTGTTTCCCTGATTTAAAATCTGGGAATGGCTATAGCATTATAATAATAGCCTTAATATCCCTTTGAGGACTAAATGGGATAAATATAATTAGCAGAATTGAATTATCTATTATTGTTCTACCAAACATTTAATGTAAACTTATTAATTTATATATGCTAAGGGTATATTGTATATTGCTATGCATTTTTATATACCAATAATAGTGTTTGTAACATAATAAGCATACATTTTTGCAGTTTTGATTGGTATGGTTTGCTCTCTTATAAGAGATAATGGGGGAAAATGTTAGTGTAGAGCCTGGTAAGAGGTTGCTAAACCAGTTATGGAAATGGTTGAAATTTGAGGTGGTGTTAACCATTTGGAGACACTCTGATCCTTGATCGTCCTATATGAGGTATTTCACTGAACTTAAATTTCTAGTTTGTCAGCCAAGGATTGACTAGAACACCTTAATGATTTCATTCCTTCTGGCTGGAAATATGTCTTAAATGTCCATAGCCACCTTACTCCTTAGGACATGAGGTTTACTGGTTGCACCCAAGTTTTCCCTAGAGACAAAGAACCTTCAAGACAAACGTTGTCTGTTTGAGGCTAGGTAATCCGACTGCAGTGATGTGGTAGCCTCCTGATGTCAACAGGGTTCTCAGGCTTTCTAGTATTATGCTTTGCCAGTGACAAGTTTTCATAGTTTTTGTAAACTACAGGTAGAACTATAATGGCTTTATGATTTTTCATATAATTAAAGTAGGAACTCAGTGGAAGGCTCGTCCCACTATTTCTAAATGTTATGCATCATCATATGAACCAGAGGGTGTCATAAAATGATTTTTTTTGGCAAAGCTTGAGTCTCTTTGGGCAGTAAGAACAGAGATAAAATTCTGTACAAGCAGAAGATATTGCAAAAATGATTCATAATGATCTGTTTACACATCTCTCCAGTTACTCTTATTACCCCATCACACGACCTGAAAAGCCAATGTTGAAGTCATCCTCTAGAGCAGTGGTTCTCGACATCCTAACACTGTGACCCTTTAGTACAGTTTATCATGCTTTAGTGACCAAAATTATTTTTCATTGCTACTTCATAACTGTAATTTTGCGATGTTATGAATCATAATGTAAATATCTGTGTTTTTCAATGGTCTTAGGCAGTCCCTGCGAAAGGGTTATTCAACCACCAAAGGGGTCATGAACCCCAGGTTGAGAACCGCTGCTCTAGTGCGATGCCATTCACTGTGTATTTCTGTGATGAAAACCTTTCAATCTGCACTCTCCAGTTCAGTAGCCACCAGGTATATGTGGCTGTCGATCACTAGGAAAACCTAAAAATTGATTTTTATTTATTTAATTAAAATAGGAAGTATTTATTGGCCCCTGTGATGGTTAGGTTTAATTGTCAACGAGACACAACCAAGAATCACCCGGTAAGAGGGTCTCAGTGAGGGATTGTACAGATTAGTTTGGCCTGTGGACATGTCTAAGGATGATTGCCTTAATTGATGTGGGAATACCCAGCCTGAAAGTGGGTTGCATCCTTCCCTGTGTTTGGGCTCTGAATTATAAAATAGTAGAGAAAGATAGTTGAGTATTAAGCATGCACACGCTCATTTCTCTCTGCTCTTGACTGTGATGTGATTAACTGCTTCAAGTTCCTGTCTTGACATCTACACAATGATGGACAACAATCTGGAATTGTGAACCAAAATAAACCCTTTCTCCCCTATGTTGCCTTTTGTCAGGGTATTTTATCACAGCAACAGAAATGGTTCTAGGGCAGTTGCCATAGCATGTGACCTAACGATAAATGTATTAAGCTTTAAATTAAGTCCCTAAAGATATTGAGGGTCTCCATTAAGTTTCCGGTATAACCAGTAATATTCTAGTGAAGGATATTAGTTTATTTTTCTTGGTTAATCCCTGTAATACTGTCTTATTTGTTCTTATCCCATTACAGGGTCTGATAAAAGGTTGGTATGGGCTATTGAGTAGTTGGGATGATAACTGTTGTAACAGAAGATAATCCAGGCTTGAAGTATTTACAACACAGCTGATCAAGAGAGTGTTGCTGAAGGGACAAATTGGGCCCTGTGTTAGGACCTAAATAAGCTGACAAGAGCAGAAACAAATTTATCTTAGTCTTTCCTGCCGTTAAGGGATGATACAGATGTAGGGAGGTGGTATGGAATGGAGATGGTGTTTTAGGAAGAGAGCTTCAACTCACAACTACCTCTTCCATGAGACAACTTTCTTCTCTCTGAGCTGAAAACAGGAGGTGTGTCTGGAGGAAGTTATTCTTTGCAGCAGAAAGGTTGGGCCTGTTTTCCCCAAAGGCCAGCTTTGGTGAGTTACAGGCTAAAGGACAGAAGGCAAGAGGACAGGAGACAGCTATAGAAAAAGCTTCAACCTTGAGAGATCTTTGTTTAGTTGCCAGTTGAAGTGAAATCTAGCGTCTTTTCTTCAGTGGATGTCCTTAATACTTAGATGAAATGCCAATCAGCAAACAACTGCGTCTCTCCAGGATCCCCGAGGCTTCTGCCATCCAGAGTGTTCAGACAAGTCAGCCTTTATAACATAGAAACAGGCGAGTGGTTTTCTTATTATTTGAACGTGTGGTGCAAAAGGTGTACAGCAGCTGCTCACAGTGAAGCAATTGTCATTTTAAATGTACTTGAACTAGGACAAGTTCCTGCAGACAGCATTAGCAATGCCCAGACTTTGGATTGGGTCCTACTTTACCAGAGACTGTCAGATTTTTGGACTTTAAATTTCCTCTGATTTGCTTTAAGTGTTTGGCATTAAAGATGTTTTATGCTTCCAAGATTTACCATACAAAAGATTAATTAACCTTGCCGTGAAAATTAATAATTGAGAATGGAGTATTAATCATGGTCTTCAAAGGGTGAGGGTCAGAGTATTAGGAATGAGATGTAGTCAATGGCATCTTCCTTTCCCTCTAAGCTAAACACTGAATGCAGAACAAGGAAGTGCCTGAACTATGTGGAAAGGAGAGGGGAGGCTTCCATGGATCAGAACACTCACAGAGATACTCAGGGATGTTTGCAGCTTTGCATGTCTATTCAGTGATAGCTGGAGTGCAAATGTGTTGGGATAGAAGATCTCTTAGGGGGACAGGCTTTGCTATTGGAGAGAGGTATCCTGGGGTTTGACATTTTTCTCTGTCTTTTAGAGGTAGTGTGAGTTTAAGAACTGAACCAGTGCACACCCTGGGCTCCCTTTCTAACTGTCTTGTAATGAGCAAACTGTCGAGTTCTGGAACACTTCTTTTTGGTCAAGTGCTGATCAGGGGATGGTGTCTGTACTCCATCAACTGCTGTTTGCTTCCTCTATGTTGTGCCTTCCTCAAAGCTAAGTATGCTCCTGAAAAGGATTGATGGGAACCTCATTATATGACTTCAGGGCAAGATTGTCTCTCATTGTGTGTTTATATACGTCAAATTCTGTGCCAAGTAATTTATATCTTATTCATTGAACTCTCATACAAGCATTGTGGAAGTTTTGCTATTCTCTTTCCCATATCACAGATGTGATTGAAAGAAGTCAAGTCATGTGTCCTAACTCACACAGATAATGAGGAGCAAAGCAAACTTCCATGAACCTAACCACAACTCCACCCTAGTGGTGGTTCTCTTCTCAATTTGTGCTCAGTGTTTTCTGCCTAGAATTGACAATGAACTCTTCTTCACTTTTTAAACTTAAGATGTAAATATTCATATGCATTTAGTATATTCTGACTGTATATATCTCTATCTATCTATCTATCTATCTATCTATCTATCTATCTATCTATCTATCTATCTATCTATCATCTATCTATCTACATTCCTCTATGCTGTTTTGTTAGGGTACTAAGGTCAAAAGGGGGTGTCAAGGATGTGTACATCAGCCAGTGGTTAGAGGTGTGAGAGTTGAATTAGGGCTCAGAATCCCTTATGGGGATAGGGGCTTGAAATGAACTGTGAAGGACAAAAGTGAGAGGTTAGCAGAAAGGAGAACTTTTGAAATGAGGGGCTTAGTACACTTTTGAAATGAGGGACTATTTCAGGCTTTTGATACATATCTGTCTGAAGAGGTGAAAAATTCAGTAGGAAAAACTAGCTATAGTTTTCTTTTTTCTTAAGAGGGATATAGGCTAACACTGACCCTGTGTGCCTAGTGGGCAATGTCTCAGTCACATTTTCCCCATCTTCCTAGTAATGAGGTGGCATATACCTAGCCAGGATCCCACCAAATAGAAGGGGAGAACACTGTTGATAGAGTGTAGCATAGGGAGATACTGGGTTTTCAGTCTCAACTCTATCACTTTCTAGCCCTGTGACCTTGACAAATTTGCTTAACCTCTTTCTGCTTCAGTTTCCACAAATGCCAAGTGGAGATCATAATCTCTATCTCATGGGGTTATTGTGAGAATCAAATGAAATATGCATGCAGTTTTGAGACAGACATAAGACTAGGCTCTCAAAATCTTTTGGCTATTACTAATATTACTTCTGTTTAGAAACTTGACATCTAAGAATCTTTCAAATATCTTTATCACAAAACTTTTTTTAAACCAGCAACATGAATGCATTGAGCTATATGGGACCCAGTTCATCAAGTTTTCAAATGAAACCATACAGGCACACACAGAAATTAATTTAATAGAAAGCTTTATATTTTGATATTTCTGGGTGTTACTGTGACATGCAAAGTTGCCAGAGGAAGAGAAAAAATGACTGATGGAATATGAATACTAAGCGTATACGAAATAAATCATTTTTGTTACTGAACTATTTTTTTTAATAATAATGGCAATATCACTTTGATAGAATAACAGGTTACCAATTTAATGTAAAATAGTCCCTGACTTAAGTACCAAATCAACACTATTTGAAATTGGTTCAAGTTTTTAGATTCTAAGTAAAGAATGGGCTGCCTGGATTTACTTACTGTCTGAACTAAGAATAATGAACCCACTCATTCATTAGAGACTGGAATATATTTCTGCAGTGAGTATTAATTACTTATCTGACCTAACCTCACCTTCTTTGGCGGCATCAATTAATACTGTTAGTGAGCAAGAAAATCTGAATTTCTACAGGAATGAATGGTTGTCACTTTATGCAACACAGTCCATCTCTTATTCAGTAGATTAACATGCAGAATCTGTCCAATGATAATGCTAAAACTGACACACTATTTGCAACATGCCAGATGCTATATTGAACAATTTATATTCATCAGTACATTTACCTTTCATGCCAACCTACTAAATTTTATAGGAGAAGTAATGGAGTCAACAAGAAGTAAAATAACGTGCTCAAGGTCATACAGCTAATGATGAGCTAGGATTCAAACTTGGGAATTTTGACTCCAAAGTTTGTACTCTTAAACCCTTTCCAAAACAAATTAAAGTAGATTTTTCTGGACGCTTTATTATTCAAATTTTCTAGCAATGCCAGATACTGGTATAGCTTGGAAACATGGACTATCTTCCTTAGTATTCTCTCTGTGCCTAAGCTTCATATGTGGATTTCAAAGAGAAAGTTGTGCAGTTTGATTATTACTTCCACAGTGTCCTAACCAAGCCTTGAAGCAATTGACAATAAAGCAGATGTAATACAAAACCGAACCTTTGTTTCTGACATGGTCTTAGCTTGGAAGAGATTGTTTAATATGAGATCACTCTTATTTAATGGTACCACTTAGAGCTCATGCTTATTGCTGACTCTCTGCTGTGTAGGAGCCCCATTCATCTACAACTAGAATTCTGTATATTATTGAATGTGAATTCACATAGCCACAGCCAATGTCCCATAGCCCTTCTTCCACTTTCTGGTGTTATTGACTATTTTCTTCTTTGAACTTTCACACTTAAAATCTAGACTAGACAATTTTACATGGCTTTTTAAAAGGATAATTAACTTATATCTTAGTTTCTTTCTTATTGCTGTGGTAGCATAACCTGACAAAAGCACCTTAAGTGGGGAAGAGTTTATTTTAGCTTACAATTCTAGAAGGATTTAGTCCACCATAGCAAGAAAGTAATGATAGCAGGAACATGGAGCTGGCCAGTCACACTGTATTAACAGTTAGGAAACAGAAAGAGGGCAGGAGAGGAGGGCTGAGCTTTCAAACCTCAAAGACTGCCTTTAGTGATATCTGTCCAGCAAGGAACCACCTTATAAAAACTCCTCAAACTCCCCAAATGTAGCTATCTCATGATGCAAAATGCATTTAGTATGACTTCAAATGACCCTATAGTATTTAATAGTCCCAGCACTATTGTAAGAGGCCACTTGTTTGATTCTCAGCCACCCCAGACTCCCGAAATAACAACACAGAAACTGTACTAATTAAATCACTGCTTGATCCATTAACTCTAGATTCTTATTGGCTAACTCTTACATCTTAATTTAATCCATTTCTATTAATCTGTGTATTGCCACGTAGCTGTGATTTACCTGGTAAAGTTTCAGTATCTGTCTCTGGCAGGGCTACATGGGTTCTCCCTGACTTTACCTTCTTTCTCCCAGCATTCTGTTTAGTTTTCCCTGCCTAGCTAAATTCTGCCTTGCTATAGGTCCAAAGCAGTTTCTTTATTATTCAATGGTAATCACAGCATACAGAGGGGAATCCCACATCACAACACTGTTTAGAACCTTAATTAATGCAGTGATGTATTAGTTGTCTTGACAAAATCAACTTAAGGAAGGAAACTCGTATTTTGACTTACAGTTCAAGGGTACAGTACATCATGTGTGCTGGGGGTGGAAGGACTCACAGCAGCAGGAGGTTGAGGCAGCTGGTCACATTGTGTTGAGGGTCAAGAAGCAAAGGATGAATACACACTTTTTCCTTTTTATGTAGTTCATTATCCTATACGTCAGGGTGGCACCTAGCCATCATACTTAGGGTGGCTCTTTCTATCTCAATTAACTTAATTCGAATAAGCCATCAAAGACACACTTAAACATTGTCTCTTTTGTGAACCTAAAGCCTGTAAAGTTGACAGCATTAACTATCACAAAGGGCATGTGTTTTTCCACTCTACGGTATTCCATATTTCTCTCCCTAGCTAGAATACAGGTGGTGCTCCAGGAACAGGAAGCTCTTCTTATATTTTATGAAACTAAGCCAAGGCATATGGCTGCATACAGCACAGTGTATAATAGCAACTCAGAATATATTTTCTTTATTCTGTTCTTTTTCTTTCTGCTTTTTCTTCATGCTATGCACTGTTGTACTTAATAGAGTACAGTAGTTCTAAGCATTAACTATTTATATGTGGAGTATGGAGTACATTTTGTATACATTATGTGAAGTAAGCACTAATCAGGACCCTTTGTTCTACTGAAACTGGTGGTCCTTCTACTAACATGTTTACTATTACATCATACATCTTCATTCTTTTTTTTTTCTTCTGATGGCACTTGGGAGAGAACTGAGTAGCAACCTATTTGAAGCTATGTGTTGGAATAAATTAGACTCTTATTATACATGCCATACCTTACTTGGTTCTCTCATAATAAATATTCCTTAGTGACTAAAGAGCAATACATTACCCAAAGACATATACTGTGTTCTATTTAGTGGTGTATCACCACTAAGTGGTAAATGTTCAGTGAACTTTTTATCATGGCTAAATAAGTGACTATATACTGTTAAAATTTGAGCTAAGTTCTTCTTAGAATTTCAATGTTGATTATAAAATTTACAAGGAATTGCAAGGTTTTATTTGCTCTGAATAGCCAACATTATCTTGAAAAGTAAGATAAAAGTAGAAGACACATGCTTTAAAATTGGACTTACTACAAAGTTAAAATATTAAAACCAGTGTGTTACAAGCATAATAGTCATGGAATAGAACTGAATTTAGAAAGAAATGTAGATGAGTCTGTAGTCGGCTTATTTAATTCATTTATTTTCTATTTTGAAAGTATTTTAATATTTATTTTTATGTGAGTGTTGGCCTGCATGTGTATCTGCACACCACATGCTGGAGGAGAGGGCTGCTTGTTCTTCCGGGCCGCCCAGCTAGCTTAGACCCGAAATAACCACACAGAAACTATAGTAATTAAAACACTGATTGTCCCATTAGCTCTAACTTCTTATTGGCTAACTCTTATATTAATTTAACCCATTTCTATTAATCTGTATATTGCCACATGGCAGTGGCTTACTGGCAAAGATTCGGCATGTCTAACTGTGGCGGCTCCATGGTGTCTAACTCTGCCTTCTTCCTCCCAGCATTCTGTCCAGTTTTCTCCACCTACCTAAGTTCTGCCCTATCAACAGGCCAAGGCAGTTTCTTTATTCATTAACGGTAATCACAGCACACAGAGGGGACTCCCACATCAATCACATGTGTCCCTTATACCCACAAAGGCCATGAAAGGACATCAGATACCACGCAACTGGAGATACAGACAGTTGTTAGCTGCCACATGGGTATTTGAAACTGATCCTGGGTCCTCTGGAAGAGTAGCAAGCGCTCTTAACCACTGACCCATCTTTCCTGTCACGGTTTTGTTTATTCGGCTTTGAATTCACTCAGTATGTAGTTGCGCTCTTTCTTCTGCCTCTACCTCCCAAGTGCTGAGGTTACAGTCACATGTAACCATGTCCAACCAGTCAGTTTTTGACAAATTCATCCCAAAACCTTTAAATGAGGATGAAATATATTTTGTTCAATAAATGGTGCCCAGGCAACTGGAGAACCATATGGAGAAGAAAAAGTTGGACCTTCATCTTACACAATATACAAACTTAGATTAAAAATGCATCAGAAAAAGAGATGTTCAAATTCAAACTAGAAAGCCTTCAAACCCTGACTGACTCAGGCAATGGATTCTTTGGTATGACACTAATAATATGAGCAGCAGCAACAAAGTAGATAAATTAGGCTTCAACATTGCAAACTTTTGGGGTTCATGTGAAACATTAGGATAATCAGAAAATAGTGGGTATAGTGGTATATGACTTTATTTAAGCACTTAGGAAGCAGAGGCAGGGACAGGGGTTGGGGCAGGTGAATCTGTGAGTTTGAGGTCAGCATTATTTACATAGAAAGTTCCAGAGAAGTCAGGGGTACATAGTGACACTCTGTATAAAATAATAGTGAAAAGACTGATCATAGAATAGGATAATATTACTTCAAATTATATGTCTGATAAAGGACAAATATTCACAATACATAAAGAACATTAAATTCAATAGTTAAAGGAGATATCAATAAAGAGTAGGCAAAAGAACTGAAAGAATCTACCAATGAACATACACAGATGGCCAATAAGCACATGAAAAGATGCTCAAAACTATTATTCATAAAAGAAATGTTAATCAAAACAAAACAAATGAAAATACATGAATCAATACATCAATACCTTAAAAAGTGACTAATTTTAAAAGTCACACAATAACAGTTTGGGTACAGATGTAGAAAAATTGAAGTCTTCATGTATTACTAACAGGTTTATAAACTGGTGCAGCTACTTTTGAAAAGAGCATGGAAGACCTTCAAGATTTAAACATTGAATTACCATTTGATTTGGCACAATTTAATTTCTAGATGTATATTCAAGAAAGCTGAACATATAGATCCACATATAAATTTGTACACACACTCATCTTAGTATTATTTATAATAGCCAAAGGTGCAAACGGTGCAAATACCCATCAACTGGCGAATAAAAAATCTTCATATAAGCACACCAGAGAGTTTAGTTTGGCTATAAAAATGAATGAAGTACTGATAGATGCTGAAATATTGATAAACCTTAGAAACACTGTAGTAAATGAGGGAAGCCAGACATAAAATACCATATAAGATCCCATTTATATAAGGTATCTGTAAGTGACATGCTTTATACATACAAATAGAAAGTAGTTTTTACTACACTCACTCTTTTTCTCCCAGTACTAAGGATTGAATGCAGGGCCTCAGAGTTTCTTTTTAAAATATGTTTTAATTAATTCTTGAGAATTTCACACAATGTATTTTCAGCATATTAACAAAGGTTAGGTGAGTTGCCCATGAATATACAGTGTGAGTCAGATTTTGAATTATCTTAGGTTTATATTTATTTTGGGGATGATGAGAAGGCTTTAAAGTAATTGTAGTGACAGTTTCATAACTGGATAGATTAAAAATCATCAAATTACATGCTTTATGTGAATGAATTATATGGTATGAATTTTATCTTAATGTGTTATCAATAACGCTTGTAGCTTCACAGTTAATATCTGGCGCTGTTCTTAGGTGTACATGAGACGTCATAAGGGTTGAAAATGGGGCGAGAGCATTAGTAAAACTCTTCACTAAGTGAATAAATGTCTGTATTCTCTTAGCACTGACTTCATGAATCAATACATGGAGGAATGATGAGGTTCAGCTTCGCTTTTGTGGCCCACCACAGGGTCTAAAGCAGAGCGGGAAGTGCCAGTTGTCTTGGATGGCCCATTTCTTTTCCACAGTACAGAAATGGGTGAGGCAGTTGACCTCAGAAACCCTCCTACAGCATGACTATCTGCACCTAGCCTTATGGGTAATGCAAAAAGTACACCACACTAAAGGGACAGAGCATAAGTCTTGAGACCTGAATTCCTTTCAAGGGAGAAGCTCGTTTGTTCATCACAAAGCACAATATTATTTTAAAAAAAAAGCTGCATGAATTTCCACATACCATCTGCCTGTTACTTTTACAAGTTCCTGCCTAAAGTAGGTTTGGATTTATGCTGTCGGAATTCGAAGGCATAATTGTGATATTGTTCCTAAGAACTATTATGGTATTGTCTTCCTAGTACTTTTGTTTGATTGTGAGTTTTATTTTTTCTCTCTGGAAAGCCTGTTTGACTAAATCAAATGCATATAAATGAGGGCACTCAGATGCCATTCTTAGAGAGCACGAGGTGATTAGACACTCAAAGTTAATGAGTTAATGTATTGCTAATCAACCAAACTTACAACATATAGAAATAATTGAAAATATTGGATAGGATCAAGCATGCTCTCAATCAGTCTCATTCTGCATTCACTTTCATTATGAAGAAGTTGAAAGTGTGTTCTTGCTGCGTTCCTCTTTTAGTTACAACAAACTCATTGAAATGGGCACACAGAACTTTTCACTTAGCTGTTTCCTAGTACACGTTACGCCCATTCACTCCTTATCATTCTTTACTTGAAGTATATGCCTTAAAAAATAAAGAGCAATGAACTTTGCATAATTGTATGTATTGCCCAAATACCAACTAGCCTTCTTGACCCTGATTTCAATAGAACTGTTTGGAGGTGGGGACACTGTATTTCAGTCTAATCAGCACTCTAACCCAGGTAAGGGCCAGTAAATGAGACTTGCTTACCAGCCAGTAACTACAGGTTCACAGTGGTACCTTACATTACATGAAGTCATTTTTATGTGTTCCAATGCTATTTTTCTTCTTATTTCTTTAGCAGTCACAGTGGTACCTTACATTACATGAAGTCCTTTCTATGTGTTCCACTGCTATTTTTCTTATTTCTTTAGCAGATAATTGTTGCTGTTTTTTGTTCTTGAGTCCTTTACTTGCAGTTAGGACTCCAGTTCTAGCATCCCTTATCCTGCTAAGTTGTGCAATGCCATACATCCTCTTGCAATTTTCATCATGTATTTTGCAGCTATGTAGGTCAAAACTTAGTCATACAATTTACAATGATCTAATTTTATCAAAAATTTCACACACACCCATATGCATGTATATCTATTCCACACTTCCTATTATAAACTTTTTTTCCTCAGAAAGAAGGTCTTGATGTGTAGTATCACTCTTTGACATGGTAGTGTCTCTGTAGCCCAAGCTGACCTTGAATTTCTGACAATCCTCCACTCTCAGCCTCCCTATTGCTATATAGCATGCATTACCATACTCGGCTTCTATTCTAAGCTCAGCCTTATAGAAAAGGATGCAGTGTTGACAGTGGTAACATAGGCATTCATTTTTAGTTGATAGGAATATACAAAATTCCATCCAAAATGCTATATCATTCATTAATCAACATGAGCTACTTCCAATTTATAGATATTACAATTATCAAACTTTAGATAGGAAGACATTAACATAATGTGGTAGGAAGCATAGGAAAAGCACAGTCGGTATTCAATAAATATTTAACTAATGCATTAATTCATTTCATATGAAGCTTTGGCCTAATAATAGCATAAAACTTGGAAAGAGAAAACAAAATGAAACAAAAGCAACATGCTTCCTCTCAGTAGCATGTTCCATTTGGAGGATTAGAGGAAACATCTTGAAATTATCCTGAAGGACAAACTAAATATTCTTTCTAGGCCATCACAATGATACATTTTAGACAGTGTATTAGTTACAGTTCTTTAGAGAAACAGAATTTATAGAATAGAGAAATAAATACATAAATATATTATACACTATACACACATACATACATATATACATACATATACACACACACACACATATATATATATATACATATACACATATGCATCCACACACACATATATAAAGGGGATTTATTAGAGTGGCTTACAAGGCTGTGATACGGCTAGTCCAACAGTGGCTGTCTAACAACAGAAGGTCCAAGAATTCAGTACTTGCTCAGTCCATGAGAATGGATTTCTTAGCTGATCTTCAGTATACACTGGAAAACTAAAGAAGTAGGCTTACCTGCTAGTGAAGAAATGGACTTGCTACCAGAGAGCAAACAGGTAAAGAGAGCAAGCCTCCTTCTTCCATGTCCTTTGTATAGGATGCCAGCAGAAGGTGTGGTCCAGATTAAAGGTGGATCTTCCTACCTCAAAAGATCTGAATTAAAAGTAGGTCTTGCCACCCAGATATCAATCCACACACCCACGAACACCTGATTTTTGACAAAGAAGCAAAAAATATCAAATGGAAAAAAGAAAGTATATTCAACAGATGGTGCTGGCATAACTGAATATCAACATGCAGAAGACTGAAAATAGTCCCATATCTATTGCCATGCACAAAACTCAAATCCAAATGGATCAAAGACCTCAACATAAAAACAACCACACTGAACCTCATAGAAGAGAAAGTAGGAAGTACACTTGAACACATTGGCACAGGAGACCACTTCCTAAATATAACCCCAGTAGCATAGACACTGAGAGAAAAATTAATAAATGGGACCTCCAGAAACGGAAAAGCTTCTGTAAAGCAAAGGACACTGTCAACAAGACAAAACGACAGCCTACAGAATGGGAAAAAAAATCTTCACTATCCCTACATCAGCCAGCGGCCTGATCTCCAAAATATACAAAGAACTCAAGAAATTGGTCATCAAAAGAACAAATAATCCAATAAAAAATGGAGTACAGACCTAAACAGAGAACTCTCAACAGAGGAATCTAAAATGGCTGAAAGACACTTAAGGAAATGTTCAACATCCTTAGTCATCAGAGAAATGGAAATCAAAACAACTCTGAGATTCCATCTTACACCTGTAAGAATGGCCAAGATCAAAAACACTGATGACAACTTATGCTGGAGAGGCTGTGGGGAAAAGGGAACACTTCTGCATTGCTGGTGGGAATGCAAGCTGGTACAACCTCTTTGGATGTCAGTGTGGCGATTTCTCAGAAAATTAGGAAACAGCCTTCCTCAAGACCCAGTAATACCACTTTTGGGTATATATACAAAGGATGCTCAAACATACCATAAGGACATGTGCTCAACTATGTTCATAGCAGCATTGTTTGTCATAGCAAGAACCTGGAAACAACCTAAATGCTCCTTGACCGAAGAATGGATAAGGAAAATGTGGTAGAGTTACACAATGAAGTACTACACAGCGGAAAAAAATAATGATATCTTGAAATTTGCAGGCAAATGGATGGATATAGAAAAACATCATACTGAGTGAGGTAACCCAGGCCCAAAAAGACAAATATATGCACTCACTCAGATGTGGCTTTTAGACATAAAGCAAAGGAAATCCAGCCTACAATTCAGAATCCCAGAGAACCTAGACAATAAGACCCTAAGAGACACATACATGGATCTAATCTACATGGGAAGTAGAAAAAGACAAGATCTTTTGAGTAAATTGGGAGCATGGGGACCATGGGAGAAGGTAGAAGGGGAGGGGAGAAGAAGGAAAAGGAGCAGAGATAAATATATAGCTCAATAAAAACAAAAAATTAAAAAGTGGGTCTTCCCCATTTTCTCTCAAATGATTTAATTAAGAAAAAATCTCTCACAGGTGTACCTAGCCACTTGACCTTTAGTTAATTTCAGATGTAGTCAAGTTGACAACCAAGAATAGCCATCAGAGACAGTATTTTTCATTGTATTTCAGCATGTATCAGACTATTAAGGCACATATTGCTGGGCTTCTCCTTGAGTGTTTCTGACTCACTAAGTCTGGAGTTGTGATTAATACATTTCTAGCAGCTTTCCTACAGATGCAGATCCTGCTAGTTACAGAGTCACCAAATACCCTAACATGCCCAGGACTGAGCGTATTCCCGAAATTTTGGTCTTTTAGTGGTAAAATGGTACTCTTTTGGGCAAATTAGTCATTTACCACTTCACTGATCCAGGACTAGTTCAGACTTTTAGTACCACAAGTCTTTGAAATTGTATATCAACCCTCTTGGTTGTGTGAGTGTTTTGTCTGAATGTATGTCTGTATACTGTGCACGTGTTTTCAGCCCACAGAGACCAAAGGAAGGCATCCAAATTCCTGGAACTGGAGTTACAGAAGGTGTAAGCTGCCATGGCATGCTGGGAATTGAAGCTGGGTTCTATGGAAGAGCAGCAAATATTCTGCCTGCTCCAGGGACACACATTGTCCTTGGACTAGGATGTAAACCATGGATTCCTCTGTTCCTCAGTTCTGAAGACATAGATGGAATTATATCATTGGTTTTTTTGTGTCTTTCACATACACTTAGGGCACATTGTGGGAATTTTCTGTCTCCATAATAGCACAAGCCAATTCCTCACAATAAGCCTCTTTATATATGGTATAAATAAACAAACACACACACACACACTCTCTCTAACCACACACACACATACACACACACACATACACACACACACACACACACACACACACACACACACACACACACCCTAGCAAAAACATAGAAGTGATCCTAAAGAAGTTATTTTTGTCTTATAGGAAACAGCCCTTCTTCTGCTCTGGAGAAATCAGTGTTAGCAAGATACTAATCACTTGAACATTTCCAGTAAACTGATCTCCCTACTTCCACCAGTAATTTTTTTCATGTAGCCAAAGTTTTATCCTTATGCATATCTAGCATAAGCATGATCTTTCTCCAAGGAATGTCAGTTTTTCCCTTTTAAACACTGTCTTTCACAAGATTCATTCCACTTTTCTTACGACTGCCACGTAATGCATATGGCCAAGGGACCCTGACTGCTATGGCATTGCAGTGCCTCGGATAGCACGTCAGCAGCAATTATTGGCTCCCAAATATCAATTGTCCCATGGTTGAGAAACTCTGCTCTATGCTTTCAATTTTCGAATTGCTCAAATCAAAGGACAGTGTGACCTGTTTTACAGCCTCAGGGCAAATCCATTCCTAGAGCAAGGAGTATGTTCTAATATTTTGAAATTCATTTTGAAACACTAAAATAAATATGGATACATTATATCTAGAACCTAAGACATTTTAAAGGTCATCTTATTTTATATTTTTAATTTTAATTCAGTTTTAATTTAAAATATATTTATTTATAGGGTACATGTTTATATATTCTAAAGGATGGAAAAAACAATTCAGCAATGGCTTATATTTGAAGTAACCTGATTATTGGAAAGCAAATATTACCTAAAATATGCAATAATCTTACTAAATTTAAGTATGAAAATGATATTTTAAATTCTTTTTCAGATATTTTTCTTTAAAAATTATATATTGTTTTTCAAAAATGTTCTCAAATACACTTTGATCATATTCTTCTCCTTCCCCCAACTCCTCCTATGTTTTCCTCCTCCCAACCTCTGCTCCTTACTCACCAAATCTCATGTTCTTTTCCCCTCTTCTCCAGGTTCAGGGGTCTATGCAGGAGAGAACGTGGGAAGATTATAAGAGCCAGTGCTGACAGATGACTCCAAGACAACCGTGTTTTCCAGGCCCCAAAGGCTTAGTGCATGTATGAACTCGCAGAAACTGTGACTGCTTTCCTAATCTGGTACAAGCTCACGCCAGACAAAGTTGCACCCCTAACCTAGAAGCTACTTCTAAGTGATACCTCCTGGGAGAGGGAAAATTGTTTTGTTTTTTTTTTTCAATAGAATGACACCGGGTACATCAACCAGAGTCCAGAGACAGACCTAAAACTTAAGAGTAATTGGCCAATGCAAAATGGGCTCCATGTATTTTTGTGCTTTATTTTAAGAGTGAGAGGATGACAGTGATTTTTATCTTTAAAAATTATATATATACATATTTTCAAATTAGAATATGATTACATCATTTCTTCCTTCCTTTTCCTTCTTCCCAACTCCTCCCATGTACCTCCTTTCTACTCCCTCAAATTTATGGCCTTTTTCTTTGTTGTGATATATATATATATATATATTTATATATACATACATACTTACACATACATATATCTTCCTTAGTCCCATATAATGTTACTTGTATGTACATAATTTCAAGGCTGATCACTTGATGCACTGTCACACAACTCCTAAGGCTGAAAGAATATTACAGAAGAGGGGTGTAGAATGTTTGTAAGGTCAACTACAGTAAGTTTGCTGGGGGATTACATTGCCTAGAATGCAGGGAAGCTACCCCAGTGAAGACTCATCAATATGGCTGCCTAAACAAGATCTGAACTAGGGTGGCACTAATAGACATGCTGATATGGAATGGGTTCATCTTATGGGGCCCTAGGCTTAGGCAAAGAGCTACAGGCAACTAAAGAATGCTGAGAGGGGAACAGATAGCCTTTTCCAGGGAAGAATCAACCAATTGGTTACATATTATTTAAAAAAAATACTTAGAGATACAAGTTATATAGAATCAATGAAAATTAGAATCATACTGTGAATAATAATTTATATAGTTAGTAATGTTTTATTGTAGTAGAGCATACATAACAAAATTTAACATTTCCAAACTATCTTTAGATGTTTAGTTCCGTGGCGTTATTATACTTAACAGCAGTATGCAATCTTCGACGCCAGCCATCTCCAGAACTCTTTCATCTTCACGATGTAAACTTTTTTCTATTTTTCTTTTATTGAAAAATAGGGCTTTTTCATGCAATATATTCTGATTAAAGTTTCCTTCCCCCAACTCCTCTGAGATCTTCCTCACCTCCACTCCTTTCTGAATCCACACCCTTGTTAGAAAACAAACAGGCATCTAAATAATAATTATAAAAATATAAAAAGATAGAACAAATATAAACAAATGAGAACAGGACAAAACAAACAAACAAAAGGAAAAGAGCCAAAAGAAAGAACGAAAAGCATACAGACAATGAGAGACACACTGAGGGTTCCTTGTAGATGTCATACAGGGAAGAGATAAGATTGAAAACTTGATGCAGATTGATTGTCAACCTGTATCAGACTTCAGGGAGTCTAACACCAGGTGGTTTATTCACAAAGTATTCAAGCCAAGTATAATTCGGAAAAAAAAAGGGTTTCCTGGTGTAGTACAATCCCCAGTGTACAAAGAGGCATAATTACATTGAAACTCAACTCAGGGTACAACATGCCATTTCTTTCAAGAAGATGAGTTTTGGAGATAATGCTACCTGTACTAGATTAAGGGCCTAAGCATCTGGCCTAATCCCAGTTATACAGATCGCATCTAGGTCATTTGGGCCTGTGGTCTTGCTTGTGTGAGCCTGGGGGAGCTTCTGGCTCTAAGTATCATTTAGATTACTAGCTGGCTCCAGTCTTGATTGTAGGAGCTTTATATGGCCTGGCTCAACAGATAACACAGATCACCAGACATCTGTTAATCATTTCCAATTGTCATCTTTCTGAATGGAAGAACAGGTTTTTCATCTTTCCCACTGGAAATGCAACTCTGTGTGCTTAACATTCCTGGGTTCTCTGGAGATCTGTGGGCTCAAGGACTTTCATGTTATGCTCACAACTCATGTTTGTACACACATTAATCCTATAAAAAACACAAAACGAGAAGCCATATTATATACACAAAGGACCTGTATGGTTAAAAAATGTCCTGACTAAATATTATGGAACAAGGAGCCTCCAAATATGCCACTTTAATTTTGTGTTGGCCATCTACTGTTGGGCGTGGGACCAACCCTTAAGGTTTGTATCCCCAGTGAGGATCTGTTGGAGAAGACTAATTTTTATTTGCAAGTTGTTATCAGTTGGAGATAGCTTCTGGGTTAGGGATGGGAGCTTGTGTCCCTTTCTTCTTTCATTACTGGGACCCCATTTAGCACAGACCTGAAAAGACCCTGGGCATGCTTCCACAGTCTCTGTAGTTCATATGTGCATTGGCCCTGCTGTGTTTAGAAGGTCTTGTTTCCTTGATGTCCTTCACCCCTTCTGATTCTTACATGCTTTCCACTTCCTTTTCTACAGGGTTCCTTGAGCCCTGAGGGAAGGGATTTGATGGAGACATCCCATTTATGATGGAGTGTCCCAAGGTTTTCCACTCCCTGTACACTGTCTGGCCATGGGTATTTGTTCCCATCTGCTGCTGGAGGAAGCTTTTCTGATGACCGCTGAGCAAGACTCTGATCTATGAGTATAGAAGAATGCTGTTAGTAGTCATTTAATTGCTGTGTTTTGTTAACAAACCGTAGCATTTGGCTTTCTCCTAGGTCCCTGGTCTATCTAGTTTAATATTCTTGGCTATCCAAGCAGGATTGGGGCTAAGTTCCATCTCATGGAGTGGTCCTTATATTCAATCAGATATTGGTTAGTTATTCCTACAAGTTTTGTGCCACTATTTCATTAGCTAATCTTGCAGGCAGGTCATCATTATAGGATGAAGGACTTGTAGCTGGGTTGGTGTTTACCTTTCTCTTCTGGTTAAGTACCTTCCACGAACACTGATCAGTAGGGGCGAAGGCTCTAGGTAGGTACCAGTTCAACTTCTCTGTGTTCAGTGAGTTGTATGGGTGTTGTCTTCAACAATAGGGCCTCACTGTTCATTTATAAAGGGCAACTAATAGCCTTGGCAATAGCCTGGGTGGTTTGGGGATCCCTATGGGGCCCCATTCAGTCAAAAACTTTATTAGGTGTCACCCATTTCTGGTACTGGAGGCTTCCTTTGGTAATAAGAGATGCCCAGTTGAGGTTTTGTCTTCCTATTATTTGGAGATTTCAGTTAGATCACCTTCATATGTGTACTTATTATAGGAAACATCAACCATATTATGTTTCCATACTACCCCTCAAATTAGCCCTTGGTTTTAGGTGGCCCCCGCATATTCCCTCTCTTACTCCTCTCTTTCCTCCAGACCCTGTCTGAGCCTCCCATTTCAATACTCTTTAAGTTCATCCATAAGGATTTATTTTAGTTCCTATTTCTAGGGAACTATATCCTTCCTCTCTAGTCCTTTACTCTATATCTTTTTTATTTATATGGATTGTAGCTTGCTTATTGAAGATCAAACAGCTAATATACATATATAAATAAATATATACCTTATTTGTCTTTCTAGGTCTGTGTTACCACACTGAGGATGATTTTTTCTAGCTCCATCCATTTTCCTGTAAATTTCATGTCATTTTTAAATAGCCAAGTAATACTCCATTGTGTAAATGAGCCACATTTTCTTTATCCATTCTTCTGTTGAGGGACATCTAGATTGTTTCCAGTTTCTGGCTATTATGAATAAAGCCACAATGAACATGGTTGAGCAAGTTTCCTTGCGGTAGGATAGAGTGTCCTTTGGGTATATGTCCAAGAGTGTGCCTTAGTTAACATTTCTTTTGCTATGAAGTACAACAACTCTTATAAAGGAAAACTTCTATTTGGGGCTGGATTACAGTTTCAGAGGTTTAGTTTATTATGGCAAGAAGCAAGGCAACATGCAGAGAGATACGGTGCTGGAGAAGGAGCTGAGAGTTCTTATCTTGATCTACAGGCAACAGAAGGAGACTGTGTAAAACACTGAGCATAGCTTGAGCAAATGTGACCGCCAATCCCACCCTCACAGATGTGACCGCCAAACCCACCCTCACAGTGACACACTTCCTCCCACAAGGCCACACCTACTCCAACAAGGCCAACACCTCCTAATATTAGGCCACTCCCTATGGGACAAACATTCAAACACATGAGCCTATGGGGGCCATATATATTCAGACCTTCATAAGTGATATATCTGGTAAATCAAGTATGGTGATATATGAGGTAGATCAATTACCACCTTCCTGAGGAAGTGTCACACTGATTTCCATCACTGTACATCTGGTGGCTGTACCAGTTTGCATTCCCACCAGCAATAGATCAGTGTTCCCCTTACTCTGCATCCCTTGAGCATGAGCTGCTATTTGTTTTATTGATGTAAGATGAAATATCAAAGTAATTTTGATTCACATTTCCCTGATGGCTAAGGATGTTGAATATTGCCTTATGTGCTTCTCAGCCATTTAAGTTTCCTCTTATGATAATTCTCTTTAGATCCCTATCACACTTTAAATATTGTATATAAATGTTATTGGACAATATATTCCTTTTAAAAATGGCTTATTTTGTTTAGCACAATTCTACAAGATTCATCCATGTTACTACATTGTCCAAATGTTCCTCCTTATAATACTGAATAATCTTCCATTATGTATATATGTATACTATATTTTGTTGATCCATTCCTCTATTGAAGGACATGGGTTAGTTTAGCACTTAACTGTTGTGAATAATGCTTCTATGAACATGGATTGCAGGTATTTGAGTACCTATTTTCAATAATATAGTTTACAAACTTAGAAGTAGAATTACTGGATCACCTGATAATTCTATATACATTTATTTTTAATAAATCGCGATGCTTGTTTGTTTTATTATTAGCTTCTCTAATGGGTTTTGGTGGCATCTTATTGTGATTTTGATTTCTTATCCCTAATTATCTAGTGACATTAGTCATCTATTCTTGTGCTTACTGGCTGTCTATTAATCCTCCTTATAAAAATGTTGATTAAAACCTTCCCATTTAAAAATGATATCTGTGTGTATGTTGGTTATTTAATTTTAATGATACAATTTTTGAGTTACAGAAATTCTGTGTCTGTTCTGGTTTTCTGACTCTGACCTCCAAAGCACAGGGGATCTCTCTTTTCTGCAATCCAGGGAAGACCTATGCCTTTAAACAATGCTTTCCAGTTCTTGGCCATCTGGTTATGAGTTTATTACTAATAATTTATTATTGAGTGAAAATTGGCTAATACACAGTCTCCCAACTCATAATTACATTTCAAAATATTTCTCCCAGAAAATATGAACCCAAAATTCAAGGAAATAAGTTCTAGTTGGAGAAATTTCTAGTACTGGGGAAAATAATAATGAGTAACAGACCTTTCTGTTTTCTCTCTATATTCTGATTAGGTAGTCCTGCCCTTCATTTATTAGATTTTTACACATTATCTATCTTCTTTTCAACTTATTGCATATATGATGGAAGAAAAACTAATAAGGCTCACAGCTGTGTCTATTTCATGAGAATGTGCTTGTGACATCTGCTCACGCCATTTTCTTTGCTTAATCTTCTTTACCAAAAGTTAAAGGATTTGCTTACAACTTGATGCTGCATATTTATTTCTCTGTATGTTTGAATTCACACATGAAAACTGAGGAGAGCTGGACTAGACGATTGTGTTTCCACACCTCAGAAACCTAGGCTTGCCAAAATATGTTGGAATGCTGAGCATGGGTGCTCAGAGCTGTCTTGCCACTTTAAGGGATAGGCGTCTGTCTCAGTTGCACATATGGTCATATTATTGCCTATATTTTCATGAGATGAGTAATCATAGCTCAGATTTATATAGTACTTCCTATGGGTGAGTTCTCTCTTTCTCTTTCAAATGGCTTAGAACCTACTTGAAGAGCTTTCTCAAGCCTTCTGTGGTCTGTTATCATAAAGGCAGATGGCCAGCAATAGGCATATCCCTGAGACCTGGCTACCGTGGGGACTGTGGATGGGTCTTTCATACTTAGAGTGTCTGCCCATACACATAATAAAAGCATAATGAAAAAACATAATGGTACAAGATAGAACCAGAGTGGGAGGAGAAAAGGAGGTAGTGGGCTTATTTTGCATCATTACCTCTTTGTGCTCTTTGTGAAGGGGTCTGAGAAGTCCTAGAGTCCTGCAAAGCTGGACATGCAGCTTCTTTTGAAGTCCTAGAGTCCTGCAAAGCTGGACATGCAGCTTCTTTTGAGAGTATTTTAAAAGTCAGATTAAGAGAACAAACACATTTTATTTAACTGTTCCCTAAAACTTTGGGATGTAGGATATGTGTAGTTCCATCTGGGCTTTTGTCTAATTTTCTCACAAGTTTTACTGACATGCCTCTTTAAGGCTATATGTACACAAGTATTGGGTGGATCATGCAAGAAGAGTATCATTGAGGTGTGGTGGGAGTGGTTAGTGAAGAAGAGGAGGAGGATATCTACTTGGGAATTATCATATCTTCTCATAGAGGTACTGGACAATTCCAATAAAACAAGTGACAGTACATAAACTCTTGAATCAGGCATTCTGGATTTTATTCTTGGCTCTGCAACATGCTATCTTTATAACCTTGGAAAGTCATTTGATGTCAATGCTTTTGTTTTCTGTTTGTCACTGTAAAATCTGACTTAATTCAGCCTATATGGCACTAAAGTACTTAAATAGTTCCTGGCAAGTTGTGTGTATTATGCAAGTTCTAGCTTTTGGAATAATTATTTACATCCGAGCATTGCTGGACTGAATGTGTCAATACTGTGGAAGAAGTCCAAGCAAGAGAAGCTCTATTCATTCGCCATATTTTTCAGTCCCAAGAATAATATGGAAACCCCCAAAGTTGATCAGAATGAAAAAAACATGAAAAAAAGGGGCTTCCTAGAACATCAGAAGAGAATAATTGGAGGGGTCACATCAGTCACTGTTCTTATTTTCAGATGCTAGAGGGAGGGTCAGGCTAATGATCTCTTTGGGAGAAATGTTTGTGGTAGAGGGTTTCTGTTGGTTGGTGAGCATCTGGTTGGAGGGCAGCATAGTCTCCTGCCCATTTATAGACTGAAGTCATGGAAGCAGGCAGAAATGACAGTTATTTGCATCCCTTCCTATGCACTTGGGCATCATAAGAGTTGACTTTGAAGGACCTGTGGTAGATGTCATGTTTAAATAATTTATATTGAAACAATGTCCCACTTAGTACACATGGTGGCATTTAGGGGTCAGGGACCATAGGTATTAGAGACCAGTCATTGCATATTTTCAGGTTCATTGTAGATACCATCTATGTCTGAACCTGCAGATATTACCTGCTGTGTTAGTAATGAATGACTGGAAGAATTCATGGACATCCCTTAACACCTATCAGAATTTCTAAACTGATTGTGTAAAATGTTGAACTACCCACATCCCCGGAATAACAAAAGTTTGTTGAAAAAGTCATTTAATAAAAGCACATTTTTTCCAAGTTTGTCTGAAACTCATACAATTTTGAACAAAAGTATAATGTCAGACCATTCCAAAATAAGAAAATGCATCTTGTGAAAATAGGCATACCCTTTGTAGGCATTATAAAACCTGGCTAAATGTGTTGCTTCTGACTAAATGTGTTGCCAGCAAGAGAAATATTACCCATCCCACCAGTTCCCTGATAATCCAATGCAGGATTTGACGCAGCTGATCCATGTATATGAGAGGCCTTTCCAGTGATCTGGTCTTTGTTAACAGGGACTAGTTTTGAGCAGGCAGTGTGACTTCTGTGCTGGGGCTGGCCTATTCCCTGATGAAAGAGTACAGTGCCATTACCTATCCATAGTTCCAATTTTATCCTTCCTTTCTGACCTTAAGGAGCAACCAGCTAATATTAAAGGTGATAGAAATGATATGATTTGTAGTCCGGTCAAACTGTTTCTCTGGGTCTGTAATTTTAAGGTGGAACCTGCTGATTCTGGAGTGCAGGACGGGGAGATTCTATTGATAGAGTAGAACTTGGAAACTTGTCACCTCTGTTTTAAGGACCTGGAGATTACCTGGCCTTTGCCTCCTCTCCCAGAGTAAGAGCTCCTGCCCAACATAGGAAATATATAAATTACAAAAAGTGAGAGTATGTACTACTTTCACTTACATCAAAACATAACTTCACCTATAACATATCGCTTATATATTCAAAGTATGACTTTGTGATTTGTAATTTCTATTGAGACTTTCAAAGCTGTTTGCTTCCCACTATTTTCTTGTCTCCATCTGGGCATCTTGACTCCATCTGCTAGGGCAAATGACAAATAAGCAAGAGCGCCGCGTTCCCAAGCCTGCCAGGTGAGTGGTGTGGTGACATCCAAGAGGAAGTGGCAGTGGAGGAGCAGTCAAGCCCAGCCCCGGAACCCTCAGGCTGCCTGTCTCACCTGTACAGAGAAGTGTGCTGTGGTCCTGCTGATGTCTGCTCATAGCTTGAGCGTCATGGAGGAGCCAAGCACAGGCCAGGTTGAATCAGAATGATGTACAGACGCCTAAACAACTTCTAACAGGGAACTGCCCGGTTCCTTATTGAAAGAGTTTCAACCTTATAATTTAACTCTTGTGGTTCTAAGTCTCTGAAATGGGGATAGGAAAAGTTCCCAGAATGCCAGCGAGTTGTAGAGTCTAGTTTCTAGGGGAAACAGTAGGAAAACAAGGGGACTAGAAGTTCTGAATTCTGCCTTTGACCAGTTAGATAACCAGGAGATACGTCCTACTTTCTCAGTGTGATTTACCAAAACGAGAGCTGATCCTTGAGAGTCCTGCCACATCTGATCTCTTTTGGCTCTAAAACATCATCTGCTCACCTCATACTGTTCCATTCTCCCGAAAAGAAAGTCAATCTCCTTTATGACAGATTTTCCGTGGTCAGGGCATAGCTCATCTCAGGCTTTCTCTGTGATGTTGCCAGGTAGCTATTTTAGTTTTAAGAAGGTACTCCAAAATGTAATCACTTGTAAAAATCAGTAGGGTAAAGATGTAATCAATTGAGAGTTGAAATGTATTCACTCGGATCTGTGGTCCTTGTTTTTCTTGGTAGACTGTACATATGACCTTAGTTTTACTGTCAGATTTAGATAGAAACATAGCTGTGAAGGGCTCCTATAACAATAGGAAAGACAATTAAATGATTAACAAGTGAGGAGGAAAATATGTAGAAGCAATAATGTGGTTTTACATGGGAAGGAGATGCAGGACATCTGATGTTTATAGTTAAAGTTTAAGACAGTTCATCATAAGAAGATTAACTATTATATAAGCAACTCCCATGTGCTATATCTGATTTTATACTCAAAACAACCTGTAAAGTGGACATAAATATTGTCCTCAGTTTAAAAATAAGATAATGAAGGCTTAAGGAAGTAACTAAGTTGAAGTCACACAGGTTCTGAGGTGGTGTAAAATGGGAATGGCGCCCAGGCTAGTATCATTTAAATGTTGTTATGTAATACCATATATGTGAGACCAAATAAAGTTCTAAAGCAAAGGTGGTGTAACATTAAAGATGATGAAGAGTGGACCACTTAGAGGCTAAAGTATAAAACACAACTAATAGAGACAGGTGGTGGTGGTGGATAAGTTTGCTAAGATCTTATATGGGATCTTGATGTAGTCATTTTTAATAATTGAAAATGTAGAATCCAATTGGACCATAAGGTTGATTCTGACATTCCACATTGCTTTCTGAGGAAGTTGACTGATTCTGGTGGCTAATGAATATCAGCTACCAAGTCATATGTAAAGTTTAATTTATTCTTTATCCACAATCTTGAAAGAAAATGGCAGCCAGTGAGCATTTATCAAATTATTATCCTGTATATTATGAACCCAAAATACCTTTATTGTTTCTTTGCTGGGTGCTTTTCACATTCAGATTCAGCTTTGATGGACTTATTTTTTTTGTGGAATGCTACAGGTTCATACTTGCCTATATGCTCAATGTCTAGGGAAGTGTTTGGCACATTGTGAACACTTGTTTAGTATTTTGTTGAATGAAGCTCTTAGTAAAAATGAAAAAGATGGGCTACCAACAAATGTGTGATGAGTTTTCTTTCACCTAAAAGAATGACAGCTCTTTCATTATAACAGTAGACAAGAGGGATAATAGCACCTCAAACAGCAAACATTGAATAGGCCTCTGTTTAGCAGACATTATTGTAAGCTCTTTATCTATGGTAACACGTTACACTTTATGCCCCTATTTTAATTAGGTATTGCTATTCTCCCCCACCCCCGCAAAACTACAAGCAAAAAGTTATATGGTTTGACATAGTTCCCACAGGTAGTAAATGGTAGAACAGGCTCTTAGAGGACACACAGAAGTATATATGGCTTTTTAAAAGTTAAGATACTGTGGAGCACAGGGTAGCTTTGAACTCATGGTTCTCCTACCTCCATTCCCTAAATGCTGAGATTATTGGATTTTAAGTTTCTAATCATGAATACCTGAACATACATGCTTAATAATTAAACTGTTCTGTTATTAGTGCAGAGAGTTGGAGGAGTTAAGAGGTTTGAAAATAATGGGAGAATGTTGAAATAGTCTATAGAGAATGAGAAATTGAATTACTTAAAGACATTCATCAGAACTAAAGGTATTGTTAAGAACATGCATGAAAATGGCAGTCATAAAAAGATATAGTTCTAATCTTTTTTTTTTTTCTGTATAAGTTTCTCCCAGGCATTGGCCACCGTGATGCAGGCATGATAAAGGTAGACAATAGCATTCATACAGATTTTCTTTAGATGGATTGAACCAAATGACACAGGGACAAAGAATGTTTAAGGGGTTGACAAGAATTATTGAAGTGATGGATGAATGTAAAACAAGACAAAGAAAACATCGCTGATAGGTTAAGAGGAAGCGCAGATATCAGTGGACTGGGGATTTTAATGAAGGAAAAATTTTGGTTGTAATGGATATACTTGACAATCCAAAGAAGAAATAGAAACAGTTGTGGACAGAAAACATTCTGCTAGAGTGAGTGATGGAGAAGGTGGAGTACATTAAGGAATCTTATGGGCAGATGCTAAAGATCAGGAGTAGGGGGAGATCAGGGAAGATAAATAGGTCAGTGAACTAAGAGGCTATGAATTTAGAAAAAAAATATATGTATTTATATTGATGTTACCAAGAATGACTGGGCTTGAGTAAGTGTGGTAGTTTGACAGAAAATGGCTCCCAAAGGGAGTGGCTCTATTAGGAGGTGTGGCCTTGTTGGAGGAAGTGTCACTGTGGGGGTGGGCTTTTAGGTTCCTATGCTCAAACTATGCTCAGTGTAGAAACAGTTCACTTTCTGTTGTTTGAAGATCAAGGTGTAGAACTGTAGAAGGTTCCTTCTCTAGCACCATGTCTGCCTGCATGCCGCCATGCTTCTCAGCATGATGATAATGAACTAAATCTCTTGAACTGTGAGCCAGTCCCAATTAAATGTTTTCCTTTATAAGAGTTGCTGTGGTCATGGTGTCTCTTTACATCTGTAAAATCCTAACTAAGGAAGTAAGGGAGGAAGAGTCCAAAGCCTGATAAATTAAAGAGTGTTTGACAGCTATAGAAAGCAGGAGAGAGGCTGAAGTAGTCAGATGACATAAGGAAAAATGGATGTTTATAAGAGTAAATAATTAGAAATAGCAATGAGGATAAGAGTTACCAAATAGCAAACTTCCTGTCTCCGAGATTGTTGAGATGTAAGAAAATAATCAGCCACTACTTCAGAGTGCTTCGGGGGAAACAGTGGCCACATTCCATAAGTTACTTTTAATATTATCGATTTTCCTCATTGTTTCCCTACTCCTCTGAGTGTTTTCATATATTGATTAGAATGGGAGGTGTGTGTGTGTATGAATTCAACAAGACTAAAACAATTACTATTTTAAAATAATTTTTCTCCCATAATAATCCCTTTAAATAAAATCTTTCCTCATTGCGTCCAAATTTGTGTTTGTTTTCTTTGCCAGTTTCAAACGTAGGGAGAGAGCAGCATACCGGTTTGGGGACTTGGGAGGGGAAAGAGGGTCTAACTGATTCAAAAAGGTGCCCTTCAATCAGCTTCTTAAGACATCTACTGCAGTGCATTATTTTCAAGAAACATTCTAGTTCAGATGGGAGAGTGTCATTTTGCTGAGAAAGTGTCTTCTCAGCTACCAGTCCCCGCTCTCTAGGGAACTCCAGTTAGGGCAGATTTAGATGAAGACAGTTTTCAAAAAAAAAAAAATGATCTCTTCTAAAAGGCCTGGGAGTTTCACAGCTCCCCTGAACCAGCTTGGAGATGTCAGAGAGCTGCAGTAACAGCTCTGTGAATGGTTAGCAGCAGAATCAAGCCTGCTGTGTCTTTTCACACAAAGCAGTGCCTTGAGGGGCCCAGTCAGCTGCTGTCCTCAGTGTGATTGCTCTGAGAAGCTGAGTATTTCCTGGCTCAGTGCTGGGGAATGAAATTGTATTTTTGGAAAGTCTGTCACAACTCCATTCCAGGGTGATTGGAAAGGAGTTAGGAGGGATATAGAGGGAAAGAAGGAGAGCTAGAGGAGACGGAGCCATGTAACAGTAGACCTAACCGTTATTAGTTCTTCATCTCTCCCCCACAAACTTTCTTTTTAGAGGTTTTGTATTGAATTCAGAAGCCAGACATTTTAGAACGATCATTTCAGTTTTTTCCTTTATTTTTACTTTTTGAATGAGTTAGTTACTTTTCTATTCTTGTGATAAAACACTATGACCAAGACAATTTGTAAACAAACAGACAAAACAACAACAAAGCATTTAATTCGGAGCTCATGGTTTCAGAAGGCTAGGAGTCCATGGCCATGAAGGTAGGGATCATGACAGGCGGGCGGGCAGGCAGGCACTTGTGTAGCAGCTGAGAGCTCACATCTTGGAAACACAAGCAGGAGGCAGAAAGAGCTAACTAGAAAGGTTTTAAAACCCCAAAGCCCATCCTCAGTGACTTTATCATAACTCTTCCAACTAGGTCACACGTCCTAATATTTCTCCAACAGTCCCGCTAACTGGGGACCAAGCATTCAAATATATAAGCCTTTGGGAACCATTCTAATTCAAACCACCATCATGAATATAGGTGTTTTGCCTACAAGTATGTCTGGGTACTATGTTTATATTTGGTGCCTGCAAAGGTCCAAAGAGAGCATTAGACGCCCTGGAACTGGAGTTACAGATTGTTGTGCGCGGCTGTAAGATTGCTGAGACCTAACCTGGGCCCCATGGAAGAGCAACTGCACTCTTAACTCCGGATCTATCTCTCCAGCTCCCAGCACAGCCATTTTGAAACAGATTACATCAAAGAGCCCCATCAAGCCAAGAACACTGTTAACTTGTAAATATTAATTCTGTTCAGAAGATATACTTGACTCTTGGTCACTTAATTTATACCGCATGTTGAAAGGCTTCTATTTAGTCAACAGTATAGACTAACAGTTAGGCCAGGTGAGCCATTATGTCCTGTCCTGGTTCTGGTCTCTATGCTTGCTAGCCATGTGCCCTCAAGAAAATTGGATATGATCTGAGCGTCCAATATCCTGTTCTATAAGATGCAGATGATATTAGTAGTGCTTTGGATATATATTAGTTATCATAGTACATTAGTATTTGCTCAATATGAACTGATACTAAAATTTTATTCGGCACTTTTAAACAATTGTATTAAATATAATAAACTTTTATATTGTTCTCCCCTTTTCAGACAAGATATTGCTATGTAATTCTGGTTGGCTTGGCATTTGCTCTGTAGCCTAGCCTGGCCAAGGAGTCATGGGAATCTTTGTGCTTCAGCTTCCTGAGTGTTGGGATTACAGGTGTGTGCCACTGCACCTAACTGACTTTTTCAAAAAGCATATTTTTTTATTATTTGTGTGTGTGTGTGTGTGTGTGTGTGTGTGTGTGTGTGTGTGTGTGTGTGATATGTAGGAGAGTGCACATGCCCCAGCACAGTCATGTTGTAGAATATTATTTTAAGGTGTGTTGCTTTTCTTTATGCTGCATTATGTTTACTTTTGTGAAGCTGTGATTCTTTGCCTGTCTAAAACACCTGGTGGTCCAGTAAAGAGCCAAAGGGCCAATAGCAAAGCAGAGAAAGGATAGGCGGGGCCAGCAGGCAGAGAGAATAAATAGGAGAAATCTGGAAGAGAAGGAGCAAGAGAGACCCATGAGAGGAGGCTATCAGGGGCCAGCCACCCAGACCCAGAACCAGACACAGAATAAGAAGGAAAGTAAGAGATACAGAAGTAAGAAAGATAAAAGCCTGGAGGGAAAAGGTAGATTGGAGAACTTAAGCAAAGCTGCCTAGAAACAAGGCAAGCTCTGGCCGGGCATTCATAAGAATAAGCTGGGGGCTGGGTGGTGGGCCCCCGTAAGAGCCAAAAGCCCAAAGAGTAAACATACAAGCAACTACATTCTGACGTTCCACCATGGGGTTAGAGTAAAAGAAAAATCAACAGCACATGTATAGATGCCAGAAGGTAACTTTGTGGAATTTTCTCCTTCTCCCATGGTTCTGACTCAGGTCATCAGACTTGAGTGGCAAGTACATTTACCCAGTGAGCTATTTCTTTGCTTCCCAGCTGGCTTTTTGAAATGTTTTAAAACAGGAGCATCCTTTAATCTTGTTTTAAAACAGCATAAAGAAGGCTCTGTTATTGAATATATATTGAATATACACATATGTGGTAAAAATTCTGCAGGAGCTGTGTGGCTAAAATTGAAAAGAAAGGAGCACGTTGCAGTTCACTATCCCCCCCCCCACAACACAGTTAAATATCTAGATAGATGACATATGTAATTAGGATGCCTAGAGAATCAGAAGTGTCCATTTGGCCTCAAACAAACTTGTGATCCTTCTGCCTGAGCCCGCCGAGAAGCTGGATACATGCCACAAGGCCCAGGCCTTCCAGATTTTCTAATGGTTTTCTGTAAACTTTATCGCCAAGCAGTTAAACTTGACATAAGTTGTAACCCTACCTAAAGGAACATTAAGAAAACTTGAGAAGCAGACAACACAGATGATCACTGAATTCCCATACACTGTCGGATCAGAATGATCAATGCCCCCTTTTGAGTTGAGCACTCAGGACTGTGGGACTATAGGTTAAATACAGAGTTGGTGCAAGACCCTGATTTCATCGACACATTACTTAGTAACCAGTAGAGAAAAACTCAGATCAAATGGGCCCAGTGGTCTGTCTTCAGGCTTCTTAAGAATGACAGCGTCAGGAAGGGATCATCAGGATCTTACATCTCACAGTGCAGAGCTATTGGTGAGTAGCGAAGCAAGGGAGACAGTCAGCCACGTTATGGAGTCACTTTTCAGCCTTTGTCCCTTCTTTTCTTCCCCAGGACTTCTCCAAGAGGCTTTGGGTTGAATTCAAGCCCAAGATGTGTTCTAGATGCCTACTCAGGACCACCATCCTCCTTACCACTCCCACCCTGCTCTCTGTATCCTACCCCTTTGGTGCTTCCTTCCCTAAAAGTGTTTTGGAATCATATTTTAGAAGTAGACAAAACTAAAAGGAAAGATGATCCCATAAGAGCTGGGTAGTGGATGGCTTGAGCTACTCACTGAGAAAGTCTGCTCTGGGAAAGGACAGTTTGAACAGAAACCTGGAGAACAAGTAGAAGACATTTGCACGAAAGAGTGTAACAATAAAGGACATTCCAGGCAAAGGTTCTTTTTAAGGAACCAGAGAAGAGAAGGGCAAGCTAATGAGGAGTTTAAAGATGGCCAATTGGAGGGAAACGAATAGGTCAGATTGGGGAAGTAAGTGGTAGTGGGGCATGATTTGAGGTTTGTAGGCCATGGTAAGGATTTTTGTACTTCATCTTTAAAGTAGTGATGGGCAACTAAGATTTTCTGTGCATTATCCAAATATCAGATTTATGTTTTTAAATCTTTGTGTGTATACGTGTATGATGTGTGAGCATGTGGGGGGGGGGTACATGTGTTCCACAGTATGCATGTGGATGTCAGAGGATAACCTTTGGTGTTCATCAATACCTTTTACCTTGTTTTAGACAGGGTCTCTTCTTCTTTCCCATTGTATAGGCCAGCCTAAGTGGCCTACACACCTCCACGGGTTCTCATGTCTTTACCTCCCATTTTTACTTAGGAACACTAGAATTACAGATATGTGCTATCATGTCCTGATTTTATGAAGATTCCAGGGATCTGAAGTTATGTTTTTTATACCTGTTAGTAAACATTTTGTCCAGAAATGTATTCTGCCTGTATTTATGAACTTATACATTTGGTCTACTCTAAACAGGGTATGGTTATCTGATTCTGACTAGTCCAGTTCACCTTTATTTCCATTTGAGTGTGTGCATTCTTTATAGAGGCATTATAGAGATGGTTTACCAATTAAACACTAAAAATCCTGTTTAATTCTGGAAATGTGTCTTTAAATTTACTGAGGTAAATAATTTTATTATTATGATTTTTGATGACGTGACAGATATATCAAAGTCCTGAATCCAACAATAAAAGCTCATAGGACAAGTCCTTATCCTATAGGGTCAGTGTGAGCTGCTGAATTACTAAAATTCCTTCCAAATGTTGCTTATTCTAGACTGGATCGTCTCCTAAGTCCAATGCTGAAAATACAAACACAATGCTTTTGAGTTCAGGGCCAAATAATATGTCAATATTGGTAATTGAATGATTTACTGTTCTTTAAGGTGGCCGAATTTCATGGAGGCAGCCTAAATAGAATTAATTGTGGGCTGATTAAAGTGCTCCCTGCTTCTCTCTTAAGTTCTCCCCTGGGCATTGAATGCACGAGTTGTGCAAGTCACAGAAATCTGTAAATTATTTCCCAGCTTAAAGAAAAAGGGATTGCTTGTATAATACTTATCGAACACTTACAAAAGATATTTAAATCTCTACAAGTTTCAGATAATTAAAATTATAAATCTACTCTTTTTGAGCAGCAACATGAGTAGGGATTAGAGGTATAAATAGTAACACACTGGGGTGATCCATCTTGTGGCTTCATGCTTATTACTATAACAAGGGCTATCCCTAGGCAAAATAACACAGTAGAGGTTTGAGTTGGTGCACCTTCCCCCTCTTGTGTTCCAGAACTGAGCTGTCCTACTGAGTTTGCCATTATCTTCTACTGTAGGACTTGTCCAGCTCTGATTTCTTCCCTGTGGCATCAAGGATGTATCTGCCTTGTATTTTATTATTAGGGTATCTTCCTGGATGTTAGTGCAATGGAGCAGTAACAGCAAACTCCTAGATCACAACAGTTTGACAGAACTGTTTATCTTTCATGTATGTAAGTCTAAATTGGATGTTTCTGATTGGCTAGAGGCTCTACTCCAGTGACTAATGTTATTTACATCATTTGTGTCTGTCAATTTTAGTATGTCTATCCTAAAGTCGTCATTAAACTGAAAGATGAAAAAGGAGATAGAATTCACGCATTGGAGTTTTCATGAGCTAGAACTAGTAGTGTGGCTTGTGGTCACAGTCCCAGGCCACAACTAATGCCAAGGAACATTTGTAAATATACTATACAGTGAAATTTAACCAGGACACTTTTTTATTTGTCTTTGGTGTGTATTATCCATTAATTACTAAAAAGGAGGATTTCAAAATACTTGCTGATAGTGTATTGGAGCCTCTTTCTCCTTTTAGTTCTACTAATACTTGTTTTGTACACTTGAGTGTTCCAGTATTTAGTGACTAAATATTCAGAATTGTTTACTCTAGCCAAATTATTATACATTATTATTATTGTTATATATCATTATTGCCTATATATTTTGATTTGTGGGTATTAAGATGCCTTTAAAATGTCTTTTGGATGTAATTTTGAAATAATGGCACCTCAATGTTAAGATGCATGTGTTTGTGTGTGTGTGTGTTCATGTAGGCCAAAGTTTAACATTGTTTGTTTTCATCTGTTGCTTTCCACCTTATTTATTTAATTACTATTTATATTCACATATAGATAATACCATTTTAATTAAATATGTGAATGTGCTCCATACACATATAAAGTTACTACATAGTATAAATGTCTATTCATACATAAACATTTAAGAAAGTAAGTTACTACTACAGGTTTAAGCATTTACTGTTCATACCTGTATTTGCATGCTTTGTTAACACCTTTTTTTAAAGTTTTAGATGAGGGTCTCTCACTGAACCTTAAACTCATAGTTGGGCTGGCTGGCTGGCATGTACTCAGGATCTTCCTCTCTCTGCTTTCCCAACACTGGGATTACATGTGCACACTGTCTAACCCAGCATTTTTTCATGGGTACCAGGGATCTGAACTCAGGCCATTGATATGATTTCACATCAAGAAATGTACTCACTGGGCCATGTCCCCAGCCCATAATTTCAGTTTTCTGTGTTGAGGATCTCTTACCTGTCAATTTAGTTCTATTTTTTAAAAGCGTATTCTTCATACTGAAAATACGAGTGGTTTACATACCAAGTGTACAATATTGGGGCACTGAATTTATATGATTACTCATGCCAGTGATTTTAGACTGCCTGGTGAATCTTGCTAACATCCCTTCCTTACAGATTGAAACACTTCTTTTTCTGTTTCTTGTAAGACGAGTTTGGTGGATATACGATCTCAACTTTTGTTTGTCTGGGAATGTCTTTATCCTTCCTTCATTTCTAAAGGATAGTTTTGCTGGGTGTAGTATTCTCTGTTGACTTTTTTTTTTCACTTTTGACTCTGAAAAATCTCTTGCTATTCTTTCCTGTCCTGTGCAGTTGTACTGAGATGTCAACTGTTAGACACACTGGGTTGCACATATATATTGTTTCTAATCTTTTGATGATAAGATACCTTGGGACTAGATTGAACTGGATTAAATGTTACTGTTGATCTTCATTTACCTTAGATATTCTTATCTCTTTTTAGGTGTTGACACTTCCCTGTTACTATTTCTTTGAATGAATGCTGTAGAAATTTGGTATTTTCATCTTTAGTGTTCTCCAGACCCACTTAAACCCCGGTAAGCTGAATATATACTCATTTAATACTGTCCTAAAGTCTCTGTAGGTTTTCTTCATTTATTATTATTTATTGTTTTCCCTCCATTGAATATGCATTTTCAAATGCTGTTCTTTTGAGTCACTAACTATTGTGATTGACACCTTCACTCTAAGTTTTACTGAGTGTACGTCTCAACTCAAGAACTTGTGTTTCTCTTTAGGAATTGATTCTATCTTTCTGTGAAGATTTTCTGTTGGTGTATTGATTCATTTCCTTTCATTTTCTTCAAGCGTGTTGGCTTTTCTTTTTTATTAATTAAAATTATTCATTTATTTTATATATGAAGTTTCCCCTCCCTCCTCTTCTCCCATTCTTTCCCGCCACCTCACCCCACCCCCAATCCACTCCTCCTCTGTTTCTGTTCAGAAAGGGGCAGGCCTCCCATGGGTGTCATCAAAGCATGGCATATCAAGTTGCAGTAGGACTTAGCTCCTCCCCTATATTAAGACTGGGCAAGGAAACCCAGTATGAGGAATAGAATCCCAAAAGCCAGCCAAAGCATTAGGGACAGCCCCTGCTCCAACTTCTAGGTGTGCCACAAGTAGAACAAGCTACACATCTGTCACTAACATAGCTGTTTTCAAT
>PVIU01014160.1:0-53041 GCA_004026605.1 Ondatra zibethicus | reverse complement strand
GTGGTTACATCACTTCTCACTGACTCCACCTTCTTTCTCCCAGCATTCAGTTTAGTTTTCCCACCTAGCTCTATTCTGCTAAGCCACTGGCAAAAAGCAGCTTCTTTATTAACCAATAAAAGCAACACATATACAGAAGGACTTCCTATACTAGTAGTATGTTGAGACTTCAGTGAATGAGGCAGTTTTGGCTTTATCTTGTGACTTATCAAGAACCAAGTTGCAGGGCTGGGAGCATAGCCCAGAGCCAAACCACTTACCAGAAAGCACAAGGCACTGAGTTCAATCCTCAGCAGCAATAAAAAGAAATAAGTTAGAGTAAATACTGTAGTGCTAGCCAAGCCCATCTGTTCCTCAGCTGTTTAAGCAAAACTATCACAGATTCCCTTAGATTTCAATGAATTCCTAAGCATTCACCTTCTTTGGATGTGTCTGTGATATGGGCACCCCAATATGCCCGAGTCATGTACTTTGTCTCTGAAATGAACATGACAGGGTTTAAAGGCCAACTGGATCTTATTCAACCAAAGCATTCATGAAAAACCCCCACTCACCAAAGCTTCCCTAGAAAAGTAAATGACATCATTGGGTACCGTAGCCTTAGTCTATTTGTGCTACTGCTAAATACTTAAGGCTGGGTACTTTACAAAGATGTGTGGATTGCTTATAATCTTGGAGGCAGGAAAGCTGGGGAGCATGGAACCAGAATTTTTCTCAGTGTATATGAGAGTCCTCATACTGAGTTGCAACATGCAGAGGAATACATGGGTATAGGGAGGTGACATATTTGTGAGAAGGACAGAGGGCAAGCCAGACACTTTATTACTGCCAATTCTCTTGATAACTAGCCAGTCCTGAACACCTAACTTCTGCCTTCCAGAGCTTATCCAATCAGGAAAGAAGTAGCTCAGTCTCTTGAAAAACACAGCAAGTCATTCAGGAGAGTGTCACCTCTGTGATGTAACCATCTCTCACCACATCCCACCTCTAAAGGATGCACTTAGCAAGACCATTACTTTAGAGACTAAGTTTTTAGTGGCATCATTGTTCTTCAGAAATCTCTTAGCACCCACAACTGTGCAATTTTATTGTCTATTCTCCCCTTTGCTTATTTTAACTTTTACCCTACCAACTTCATTCACTTTGTCTTTTTTTAAAAAAAAAATATTATTGCGTGTGTGTGTGTGTTTGCGTGTGTGCACACACACACAAGTGGTCAGAAGAAGGCAGCAGATCCCCTGGAACTGGAGTTGTAGGTAGATGTAAGCTGCTTTATATGGGTGTGGGGAACAAACCATAGTTGTATATGAGAATAGTAGTGTTCTTAACTCCAGCCCCCATCCCCTGCCTCTTATTCTTTCCCTCTGCCCCTCTGGTTTTCCATGGCAAACCAGTAGAATTCCTATTGCATCTCAAGAGAGTTACCTTTACTCTTTGTAGACTTGATTCTGTTCTCTCACTCAGATTTTAATTAGGTTTCTTTTCTTTTCCCTTTCTTTTATTGTGTCCAGCTGTGGTGTGGCAAGCCCTTAATTCCGGACATGGGAAGGAAGAGTAAAGCAGGAGAATCAGGGGTTTGAGACCAGTCTGGGACACATATCAAAAATATCAGAAAGAAAATAAAACAGAAGACAAGAAAAGAAAAAGAAAAATGACCTTCCAAGCATAAGCCATAATGTTTATGCTCTTGCTAAAAAGAATCTGCTCCTGGATGTCTTTTAACCAGATGACCTGTCCTGCTAAGTGGCCCCTCTTGACTTTGAAACATGATGAAGTCACCCAATGTTCTAAGTATAATACAGCCAAAATTGAAGCAATTCTCCATAGCTTTTATTGGATAATTTAATAAAGTTAGAATTAAATTGCATAAAGTTGGTAAGTTTAAGGGCTAGACAGGCAGCAGTAGGGCATTTTGATTTTCTTCTAAATTTCTCTTTCTTTCTCTCTAAATATTTCTATTGTACAGTGTGACATTTCAGTATCTGAATATATTGGGAAATGATTAAACTGATAACCACCCATATTAGCTCACATGCTTGCTTGTGCACGCATCTGGTATGAACATTTAAGATCTACTCAAAGCAACTTGCATTATTAGTAACTAGTCCACATTGCTGTTCCAGCTGTGGGTTGCAAAGGTGACCTTAGACAGAGACTTTCTTCTCTGAAGGTAGGCATAACGCCCAGCTGCCCTGGCTGCTGCAGGCAATGGGCTGTGGTTACAGGTTTCAGCAAGGATAGAGTGAGTGATCACCCAAAGGCAGAGCTGCACCCGTCCCCAACGCATGTTCTTTCACATTTGAATGGGATGCTACCTCTTCCTGACCTATCTTCTACAAGGGGAAGTTCTCAGAGAAACCAGTAGATACCTCATACACCTTCAAGCGACTGTCCTGTCTGTGCTGGGAAAGGGGGGCATTGTGCCACCACTATTGTTGTTATCAGTGAGTGGCTACTAATTTGGTCCTGAAGCTTGTATGTGTATCTAAGCCCTGCAACCCCAACAAAAACACATTGCTGCACCCATTCTAACCCACAAGCTTCACAAAGAGGGTATTATAAAAGACCTCTGCAGTGAGAGTCAGTGACCCAGTTGGCACCACACTAGACCAGCCTACGTCACCATCTCAGGATGCAGAGCCCAAGTGTTAGGTCTACAGGGTGTGCCATCTGAACGAGCCTCTTTCTTTCTAACTCAGTCAGCTGATGCCAGCATTACATCCAGCATCAAGTGGATACTTGGTAATTTGTTGATGACTAACTAATGAGAAGTACACCACAGTCTCCTAATGGTGCCGGTGGACACAGAAATGTTCTGAAAGTTAGAGGTGTAAAATATTGTCATGTCACACTTCATCTGCTCCCATTCAATCTAGCAAGCTTATCTCATTTAATACCATTACAATAATCAAACATTCTCATCATTTGATTTGCTGGGCTAACCCACCAGGCTCACTATCATTATTTGGTTAGGCTCTCGGCTAAATTTAAATTCTAAGACCACAATCTCATGGGGCATTTTTAATTAGTATTTTTTCTTTAACTCTAGAATTTGATTTCGATTGGAGCTATTAAAATGATATTTCCTGATTATTAGCAGAATGTCCTATACTATATATACTATGATAGTAAAGCCATAGGCTCTATATAGCTGAATGAAAGCAAAAAGCAACAAAGTCTTTTAATTAAGTGCCAATTTTAAAGTCATCGTGCCAGACACTAGATAAAAATACTTCGACCAACAAAATGGAGTGTGTCATACTCAAGTTTGGAGCATTAATGGAAGCTATACTGCCTGGACCTAAATTCTGTAATGTTGTGTTTGCAGAATTTATCCAGTATGCAGGCATGCGTACATTATTTTTGTCACTAGAGGGCAGAAAATTAAAGTACATTATTTCTAAAACCCTGAAAGATACAACTGCTGTATTCAGAAAATCATAATAGTTTCCTCAAAGAACAAAATAATTCAGTGATTATTGCCCTAGTGAATAATTTATGGATAGTAATAAATGTAACAAATGATAAACCCAATTGTTTTTGCTTTATAATAATTTTTATAGGAAAGAGATATGAATTTTTATTGGATGATAATCTTACAAATGAACATTTCTTTTAGCACAAAATACATCTTTTGTTCAGCAGTTTCATTTGCTATGGAGGAAAAACACTTTCTTGCTTTTTCCTGTGGTTATTTGTCATGTCGTAGGTTTCTCTTATTTAACCCATTAAATTTTGTTTCAGTTGGAAGAACGGAACTCCTGTTGGTATCTCACTACTCTGTGAAGGGTGTGTCAGGTGCCCATTGTAAGCAAATGTCAGAGGGCTTTGTACACCTCAGATTTCTAGAGGTACTCACAAGAGAAAGGTCAGAAACATCAATACCTTCCTATACCTATTGAATTCCATTTGATGACAGTGTTAAAAAATATTAAAACAATGCAAGAAGATTGATAAGATGTGGACAGAGAATTCCAGTCACTTGATCTGAGGCATTAGCTGTTTATTTGTCCTAGGCAGCAGAATAATGATCTCAAGTGAACCCATGAACAGTTTTCCTTACAAGGCAAAGGGACTAAGAGGTGATTAAAGTCAAGGACCTGGTTGGGGAGGGGGTGTGTTGGTTGGATTCTCCAGGCAGATCTGATTTTACCCTTTGCACTGAGAAATAAGAAGGAAGCAGACAATAAAAACAGGTTAAACAGGTGAGAAGGAGGAGGAGACACAGGGAAAGAGGAAAATGACTTACCCTGCTGACTTTGAAATCCTCGTGGGCTGGGACACAGTGAAGCAATTGGAGGGACCCCTAACTGACACCACAGGAAGTGGAAGCTACAGTCCTGTAATAAGGACCAGAATTCTGATGACTGAGTGAATGAGGAAATAGGTCTTTCCCTTAAACATTCTAGAAAAGAGCAAAACCCATTGACACCTTGGTTTCTGCCCAGTGACTCACCTCTAGAAGCACAAGATAGAGGGCCAAGTATTCCTTAGGTGAAATTTGTGAGACTAGAGTGTTTCAGATTTAACATGTTTTTTTTCTCTTGTTTTGTTTCGAATGTTTGCATGAAGATAATGCCATCTTTTGGAGATAGAAGCTAAATCTAACCACAGCCCTTGGTTGTTGTGCACATGAAACACACAGTCCATTGGTAGTTTAGACAACATTTGCAATAGTTTATGTGTGAGACGAGTTTCACAGTATGGACTTTTCTGCTTGTGATATCCTGTTAATATTAAAAATGACAATTTTTTGAGCATTTTCGGTTTTGTGCTAGGGTTGTTCAATTTGTGAGCCATTTGTGTTGTTTAAGTCTGTTAATTTGTGGAAGTTTTTTATGGCTTCCTAGACAATTACTGCATCTGACCATTGCTAAGGGTCAGATATGTTTTTCTTCTCAGGTTGTCTTAGTTTTGCATCCTGCTCCTAGCTTCTGGAACGTCACTAAGTACTTTTCACTTTATCCACACTTCTACCAAACTATCCTATAGAAGGTGATTCATGACCTTATTCTTGAAGGAGGAGCAAACAAAATCCCTGGGAACTGTTTGAAGCAGAAGGGACAGAAGGGACAGTGTTACTGGCACAGAAATGAGAAATTGTGTACTGTGGGGGAAGATACCGAAAGCTGCCTATGTGTTGGAGCATAAAGTAAGGCACAAAGAACAAACGATGAATTCTTGGCTGGGACCTTTTGGTAGATATGCTGTCTAGCTCTTGGTTGATGATTTGAGCCTGAGATCAGGGACACTATCTCGGTCGCGTATATAAATATTGAAGTTGTTAGTTTATATGAGAAGTAAAAACTGTAAGAGGAGCAGAAGTTCTCAGGAAGGTGCCAAGAATGCAGAGCCAAGGATCTCCCTTTAACCCTCAAGGAAGCAATATTACAGCTGGGGATAAAGGAGAAGCCACAAAGGGCCGGAAATGGGAAAGTCAGTGAGAGAGGAAGAGAGGCAACAGAGTGTGATAGAAACCGTGTGCAGAGAAGAGAGAGCCCAGAAGTGAACGGCAGTAATGCAAACCTAAAACATACCCTGACCACAACATTTGCACAGTTGTTGAAGATCTTCTGCTTTCAGTGGCATGGGCAGAGGCAAAGGAAGTTGAGGCAGGTACCAGTGAATTAGTGCATCACTCATGATGAAGTAGCGAAAGGGCAGTCTGTCTCTTAATAACAAAGTCTTATTAACCCTGACATCTACTTGTCTTACCAGGACTCAGGGTCGAGCAGGCAGATAAAGAGGTTAGGAAACATCAGTTTTGTAACACTGGGTACAAAACTGAGAAAAGCATAAGTACATGGTATAGGATCTTCTTGCAACAAAGGACGTGGAAGAAGGAAGCTTTTGCTATTTGCCTGCTTGCTCTCTCCTCACTAGCAAGTTCATGCTTTCACTGGCATTGAAGCCCACCTCTTCGGGATTCCAGCATACACTGAAGACCACCTGAGATATCCAGCCTTGTGGCCTGAATAACTATTGGAGTTTTGACCTTTTATTCATAGCCATTGTTGGGTTAGCTGGACCACAAACTGAAAGTCATTCTACTAAATCCCATAAATATTTAATATTTATATATATACATATATTCATATTATATATATGTTTGTGTGTATATTTCTGTTACTCTAGAGGACCCTGATTAATACCGATAACCTACCAGAATGAAATGATAGCTGATCTTTCTCAAACACTCTTAAGTATAACAGACATTGACTTCAGTATCTCCTTTAGAAATCTTCCTAACAAACCACCCAAGGACCTTTAGGTAGTGTTTTAAACACAATTTAGGCATATACGCTATCGTTCATAGGCAACCATTCTTGAAGTTGTGAGGAGAAAGAATCCAAGGAAAAAACAAAGCAAAACAGTCTGTTTAATAGATCAGGTAAGCAGTAATGGAAGACAAGACAGCTGTCTGAGGAAGAACCAGCAAGTATTTAGTTATGAAATCAGCAGAATGGTTACTCACTGTAATTCTACATTTTTGATGAAGAAACTGAAATGCAGGAATAATATAAATTTTTCCCACTGTCATTTTTTTACTAAGCACTCACATAAAAATTCAAATTTATCTCTAATTGTGTGTAGTTAACCACTGTGCGAAAACATGAGGAAAGTCACACTCAGTGGAGTGGTGGTTAATATCAGCCATCCACTTGACAGACTCTAGACTCATTGAAAAGTCTCTGGAATGCTTGTGAAGGGTTATCTAGCTTTGACTAACTGAGGTGGGAAGAGTCACCCGAAGTGGAGGTGAGGTGGGTCCCAGACTGCATTAGAAGAGAGCAATCTGAACACAGTTACCCCTCGTTCTCTGCCTCCTGACTGTGGATGCAATGCTGTCAGCCACTCCTGCCCCTGCCACCACGTCCTCCCTGCCACAATGCACTCTGGCCTCGGATACAAGGTAAATAACTAAAGTCAGAGTCAGGACGAGGAATCATGAAGACCCTCTAGCATCCGGGGCAGAGAAAACTCCTACTCCTGGAATTAGGAAAGCGTTCGTGAGTTGAAGCCATGATGAACAGGAGACACAGTGGTCATGGAGGCACGTGGAGCAAGGCTGTGGGAGAGGAGTGACCTGAGGTCAAGAGGTGGGACTGAACATAGACGTTCAGAAGGGCCAGGAGCACAATCACCTTGACCACAGTGAGGAACCAGATGAGAGGGATGCCAGAGAGAAGTGATAAGGGCTTAGAAGTTAATTAGCCATTCTAAACAACTCCCCTTGTTTTAAGCTACCAACTCTACCATATTTTGTCAAGAGTCCTATATGCATTTCCTTGGAAAAATATAGCAGACTTTACATCTTAAACAATGCAGATTTACTCTAGGCCAGGAAGTCTAATATCAAGGCAGATTTGGTATCTGATGAAGACCCACTTTCTGTTTTATTGAGGATATTTTCTCACTGTGTCGTCACCCGGCAGAAGGATCAAAGAACTTTCTGCAGTCTGTTTTATTATAGCACTAATTCCATTCATAAAGACTCATGACGTAAACACTCTCAAAGACCCTACTTTCTAATATTATCACATAACATGGTCTGTCTCAATAAGTGACTGGCCTAATGTACACAAACATCCAGACTATAGCAGTGACCACACGATTAGATCTCAGAAATATGAAACCAGGGTATCTGCCTTGGAACCCCACTGATATCCCCAGGGAGAGGGTACATATTGGATGTTTCACTCACAGGCCTGGAAGAAAGCAGATGTTTCCATCAGCACAGATATTTCTGGAGAGCTTCCTGGTAAAGGGGATGTTTTCGGAGTCGGTGACAGAGTAGAGGGAAAGTGCAGAGGGTGTTGAGGCTCAGTGAGGGGCTAGCAACAGCTGGGAGCCATAACCCCAGGAAATAATGGGAATGAGGCTTTCTGGAATCAGGGAAGGCCAAGGCCTTGGGAGAAAAAAGCAGATTGCATACACTCACTAATCATGTTGATTTCTGCAAGGCCTAAAGACTTTAAGAACTAAAATCTAAAGAACATTGTCCTTTCCCCGCCAGTTATGATATAGAATATCCTGTTCTGGGTTCTAAGAGTTGGACCAAGTCCAAATAATGGCTAATCTTTTCTGAAGGTCACCTTTGGAATACTGTATAAGGTAAACTCTTGGCAGCAACTAAGGGGCCTCTTAGCAGCCTCATGTACAGCAGAGCTATTCATTTATGTGACATGCAGTGGAGATTAGAGCAGTAAGGGGGGGGTAGTGCTTGCAAAAGTCAGGCCCCTGTGCAACAGGTCTCACCCATTTCTCCTCTACACATACGGAGCTAACGCAAGGAGCAGCGCAGTCGGCCACTAAAGGTGAACTCGTGCAACGGCTAGGAGGAGCCTGGAGATTCCCTCAGCCAGCAGTTCCCACAGGACTTGGGCTCTTAAGAGATATCCCTGGAAACGGACAGGGAAGTTCCCACCAGGAAACACTTTTGCAGAAGAAATCCATATAGTCTGACTACAAAATGCAAAGGCTAACTTATTATTTTTTAACTGTCACTCTTACAACTTCTGCTGAAACTCATAGAGGAAAATGATCACACATGGGCTTTACAGCTGAACAATTTCTCCAGCTTTGCAATTCCTCCTCCATCAGGCTCAAAATACGTAATCATGGAGGCAAATGAAACCCTTCCAATGATCCAAAGGCTTTGAAGGAGCCATCACCACCTACGTATCGGGCAGCAGGTCCTCTGGAGAGCATTCAACGTGAGCCATATCTGAGTCAGGTGGAAGCTGACAGCTTCACTTCTGGCTTTGGAGCATATGGTGCCATAAATTACCAGCAGGCAGTCTAGGATTAAAGCCACAGTTTCTCAATAACAATGCCTAAATGTACATGGAGTTGGCTGCTTATTACCTTCTGGAATAGAGCTGAAGATGGTCAAGCTATGGTTTAGAGTAACTGAGGCTTCAATCACTACAATCAGTGGGCTCTAGATTATAAATTGCCTCCCTCACCCACCCCATCCAATTGTCAACAGTACATTCTTGCTCGCAAGTTTCATAGTTTGTATTCTAGGACCCCATTATCTTGACCTCAAGCAAGTGGAACCATGAATGGAAGTCTCAGTTTATGAGCATAAGATGAGGGACTGGGGTCTGAATTCACAGCCTGTGAAGTCATTCAGCCTAAGAATTCTGCAGAGGCAGTCAGCACCAAAAAGTGTCAACCTAATGAAATTAAATCTCTCTCTGTCTCTCTCTAGAGAAATCTCATTCGGAGCAGATGCATCCAGGAGTAGGCACAAGCTGCGACAGAGAGCAGAGGATAGTGAAGGAGGCAGTGGGAAGTGACAGAGAAGCTGTACTTGGCATAAAATGTTGCAATAAAAGCTGAAGCTCCAGAATCATGGTGCAATTAGAACAGAGCTGGGAATGAGGAGTGCAGAATCCTGAGCAGCTATGAAAGACATGGCATCTCTTACGATGAAACTTCAGTTTCCTCTTCATCTTTATTAAAACCCCCATCCCCAAAGAAGTTTACCCAAGTCTCTGCCCCTTGGAACTAAACACACACGTCACTACCATGAAGAATGTTCCTTTGGGACATAGAGAAATACCTTCGGCAAGCACTTCATTCCAACTCTCCCAAACCTCCCTAGTGCCTGCTCTGTGTGAGAAACTCTGCTAAAACAATATTGGTCATGATTTGGGGACATTGTTACAAATAACTAGAAAGAAATAGGAACTGTTGGGGTTTTAATATCTCCTGAGGATAATATTACAATACTTATATCCTCATAACCTCATCGTTTTAAGGCTCTTTGTACCTTTGCATGACCTCAAGGACATGATAGAATGTGTATTGTTAGTTATCATTTGTGCTTCAGATAGATGCAGCCATGGGTTGGCCACGTGGGTTTTCCTACCTGTGAATCAGCCAAAGCACAAAAAGTAATCTCCATGAACTATGATTGTTAACATATACCTCATCTTGAAGAGCAACACCAGGTCATATCTCCCGATTTCTTCATAGGAACAGCACTGGTGTTTGCACTGGCAGAAATTCTCACTTCTAAGAAGACAGCCTGGTTGACTGGCCACCAGAGTCACAGAGAATTTGATGAATTCCCCAGCAGTACAAGGTCTTGTCCTCAGCCTCGTAGATGTCCAGAGCCATCCATTTGGTCATCTTGAGTTCATCTCCACAACAATCAAGACTCTGCCAGGCCCTGCAGGACACCTTTCTAACACAACTTAGATAGGAACTGGTACCCAGATCTGGTTTCCTGTCCCCTGTGTTTATAATGGAGCCAGGAATTATTAATGCTTCTAGCTGTTAACCCCTTGAAGGTCTATTAAGAGATATTTTCAAATGTATCAAGTAGTACCTAAAATTCCCAATGAAAACATAACAGATTTATAAAAATAGTTCTACCCTACATCCCGACTCATTCAGTCTTTGTTCTATCCAGGTATAATAAAATTAATTAGTATTTATAATTTATAATAAAGCTAATCCTATTAAAATTAATTTCCCCTCCTAAATTAAACTCAAAATTTTCATGGCTTCTTTGAAATTATTTTGGGTTGCTTTCATTAGAGTTTGATAAACTTCCAACTCTCTGTCACACAACACAATGTCTTCATCATGCTAATACATGATGCATGCTGTTAGCTGACAAAATCTAGCATTTCTTCTACCTCCAAGTTCCTGAATATTCTTTATTATTGTCCTCAAGGATCAGTTACTGTAAGCAGAGAATTATTAAGAATCAAGGTGTCTTGTATAGTCTGCAGAATGATAACATATTTTCAATTTTGAGTAAGTTTATTAAGCACATTACAAGTCAAAGTGAAACAATAAATAGAATAGATGAAAGAGGAAAAGAGATAGAGAGATAGAGATATACAAGTAGAGATAGATTCATAAGTACATAGATAGATAGATAGATAGATAGATAGATAGATAGATAGATAGATAGCAAAGCACCTAATCATCACCTAAAACATCCATCCAGCAGAAATGGAAAAACTGAGGCAGCCAGCTGGAGTTCCCAACTGACGTTCTCTCCATGGCTGAACCTCCCATGGCTGAATATCTGGCCTCTCTTTGCCACAGCATCAGGAAATAATTGGAAATGGTTTGTTTTCTAGCTTTTCTCAAGTGCCCAGGGTTTTTTGTTTGGAATTATTTTGCTATCTTCTCCCTGTTAGAAAGTTAGGGGGAAAGCTGATCCCCAGATAAGGTGACTTGGAGCATACTTTGAGATAAGTATTTGTGGTTCTGAAATCCAAGGGGGCAGGGAGTGCAACCCCAATTCCAGAGCTAGATTGTCAGTGAGCTCAAACAGCACATGACAGTTTGCTAATATAACGTACATTACAGAGCACAGTACAGTGAGGAGAGCCTGCATGGTGGAATGCCTTCAGTTTAGCCTTCCTAATATTTTTTAAACACTACCCATACATTGAATATTGGCCAGAGATCCACTTCCTACTCTTTCCAATGTCTGGAGCCAGAGATCTGTTTTGCAATTCAATCACATCCCCAAGAGTCTCTAAGCAAATAACCTAACCCTCTGGGCTTCAATTTCTTTCTGTGTAAAACATGTAAAATAGCAGCCATACCTCTGGAGGCTGCTGTGAATGAGGCAATCCAAGACTGCCTGCAAAGGTGGTGTGTATTAGCAAAGAGGGCTCTGGGAGATAGAAACACCTAGCTAATCCGCAGAGCATTTGCCACACCCACATCCCAGTCTTGCTAATGAACGCTCTCTCCCACATTCTTGTAGGTCTGGAGCATCAGGATCGTATCATCAGTGAGTACAACCTGTACATTTTTCTATTATAAATATTAAAATATAATTGACGTCAGGGAGATAGCTCAGCCAGAAAAGTGATTGTTTTGCGACAAGAGGACCCGAAATCAAGCCTCAGCTCACATTTTGAAAGACAGGCATGGTTGCATGTGTTTGTAATCAGGGAGATGGAAACAAAGGGGACCATGCAAGCGATGTGCTGAAGTACAAGGGCAGTGCTGAGCTGGCCCCACACTTCACTGGCCATGGGAGAGCCCACGTCACCTGAGAGCTGACCTTATCCCTCACCAGCCCTGGGATAGCTGACCCAGATGACCCCAAGTACTGTCTCTGTCCCTCACGGAAGAGTTGACCCCTACACTTGAGAACGCTGCCCAACCCCTCACCACTGTAATGGGAGAGATGGCTCCATCCTTCATGAGAAGGGGGTGGTCTGCGCAGCCCAGACTGACCAACTCAGCTATTACCCAAGTACTCTTCCAGGACTTAGAGTTGTCTCTACCCAATTTACCCCATCACCTACTGGGGCACATAAAGGTCCTGTGGAACCATAGCTGCAGGATCTCCATGACTCTGGGTAACAGCAGGATATCTGAGAGGAAATTCAGTGAGAGTCCGGTATTTGTGGCGAACCAGAAGCCTCGAGCCTGGGCAACAACACATCACACAGCGAACATTCCCAAGAAAAGCTGTTTGTGCCAAAGGGTCTGCTGCATGGTATGCAGAGCTCCCCAGTGCCAGTAAGACCAACAAAGCGGTGATGGAGAGGCGGGAAAGACAGAGGACTGAAGTGGGGCTTTTTCGTTTGTCTGTTTTCAATTAATATTCTTATCTGCATTTTTACTTCTTATTTTTATCATTTCCTTTACAGTTTTGCTTTGGGAGTGACGCTAAGAGGGTGACGGGCATATACAGAGGAACTGGGAAATGGATAGGACTGGGGTGCACGATGTGAAATTCCCAAAGAATCAATTTTTAAAAATTATGCTTAAAAAATCTGATTAACTGTTTAAATTAAAATTTTGTGATTTTATCAGTCAAAACCAAAACAACACAAACAAAAATCTGCCGAGTGTATACCATGTAAGTGCATATTCAAGGCTGACCGCCCATCCTAATGATCCTCAGTCCCTTCCCATGCCCTCGCCAATCCAGACAGTTGGTTTCCCACAAGAAAAAGAGGTTTCTTTCTTCCTTTATCCAAAGCTTAAAAGAAAACTTGTGGTTATTCTTCATAGACACATGATAATGGTGACATGATCTTCATCACTATCTATTTTTATTGATTTTTATTGAGCTCTACATTTTTCTCTCGTCCCCTCCCTGCTTCTCCCCCCGCCCAACCCTCTCCCATGGTCCCTATGCTTCCAATTTACTCAGAAGATCTTGTCTTTTTCTACATCCAATGTAGACTAGACCTATGTCTTTCTTAGTGTCATCATTGTTGTCTAAATTCTCTGGGATTGTGGTTTGTAGGCTGGCTTTCTTTGCTTTATGTTTAAAAACCACCTATGAGTGAGTACATGTGATAATTGTCTTTCTGGGTCTCGGTTATCTCACTCAAAATAATGTTTTGTAGCTCCATCCATTTTCCTGCAAAATTCAAGATGTCGTTATTTTTTTCTGCTTTGTAGTACTCCATTATGTAAATGTACCACATTTTCCTTATCCATTCTTTGGTCGAGGGGCATTTAGGTTGTTTCCAGGTTCTGGCTATGACAAACAATGCTGCTATGAACATAGTTGAGCACATGTTCTTGTGGCACGATTGAGCATCCTTTGGGCATATACCCAAAAGTGATATTACTGGGTCTTGAGGAAGATTGTTTCCTAATTTTCTGAGAAATCGTCACACTGACATCCATAGGGGTTGTACCAGCTTGCATTCCCACTAGCAATGCAGAAGTGTTCCCTTTACCCCACAACCTCTCCAGCATAAGTTGTCATCAGTGTTTTTGCTCTTGGCCATTCTTACAGGTGTAAGATGGAATCTCAGAGTTGTTTTGATTTGCATTTCTCTGATGACTAAGGAAGTTGAACATTTCCTTAAGTGTCTTTCAACCATTTTAGATTTCTCTGTTGAGAGTTGTCTGTTTAGGTCTGTACTCCATTTTATCTGAATTTAGTTAACAGGAAATTCTTCTGGCTACCATATGAGATTCCCAGAAAGTTCACACTTTCTAGACACATTTAGGAAGTTCAATAGTGTGCCTTCTACAAGAAAAAAGAGGAAGAAGAAGAGAGGAATAGGAAGGGGGAGGAGTAGGAGGTCGCCCTAACAATCTTAATAAAATTATTTCTGTCAACAGAACTGATGTCCTTAGAGTCAGTTTCCATAGTTTTGGGGGGAGGCCTGGTGTTTTACACTCAAGATGCATAGATACACAGCAGCTATTTATGAAGCTGAAAATATGGGTAATTTACACATATCAGAGAGTTTTCCCTTGAGAAACTGTGCCAGGTACACATTTTATATTTTCACCTACTACACAAATGAGTTTCTTAAAATTTCTAATTTAATACCAGTGACACATACTAACAATTCAAAGGCGCTCACATCACATGAAGATTTCAAAAGTTAACTAAAATAAAGTTTTATACTTATATTAAATATATAATATATTTAAGATTTCAAAAGTTAATTAAAAAGAAGTTTTATATTTATATTAAATATATATGACCAAGGGAGATATTACCTATCCTTGACAAAGGATGGACCCTAATAAGAAACATAATTTATAGCAAAAACTAAACTTTGTTAATGTTAAATTAAATCTGGTGCTCACATCATAATACAAGGTAACTCCCAATTCTGTCCAGAATGAATGACTTCAACGGTCATCAGGGAAGAGCTGGCACTGCAACTGGTGGAGGAAGACAAAACCATCTAGTGACGAGTGATTTCTAAAATCTTTTCCCTGTTTGTGGAAAAGAATAATCTTCTAACTCTGCAGAAAGAGCACTGGTAAATGGGAACTGAATCACAATGTCAAAGAGAAAAATAAAAGGATACCTGTCACAATAAGCTTTATCAAACTTTCAGATCAAGATCTGCCTCAATTCAAAAGTAATGTGCTGGTTTACTCAGGATACATATAGATTGCTGGTGGAAAAGCAAGTGTGTGTGTGTGTGTGTGTGTGGTGTGTGTGTGTGTGTGTGTGTGTGTGTGTATCTTTAAGATTTATAAAGGAAATATCTCTCTTTCAAAAGTTGAGTCCTAGACATGACCTCAAAATTAACTTTATACTTACCAAATCCCCAAATGGCTCCTGGCTGATCTTAAAAATGAAATGGGTAGACCCATACAAACAAATGAGTTCACTAAGATCAAAAAGCAGTTAGGATTGATTGGAGAAACCATAGCGAAGCATTTTAAATGTCGCTGAGGGAAAAAATAGCCAAGGGTATATGATGTGGGAGGTCCTCTCTATGTGTTGCTTTTATTGGTTAGTGAATAAAGAAGCTGCTTTGGGCCTATAGCAGAGCTATAGGGGAACAGAGCTAGGTGGGGAAATCTAAGCTGAATGCTGGGAGAAAGGAGGCAGAGTCAGGGAGAAGCCATGTGTCCCCACCAGAACCAGATAGAACTTTACTGGTCGATACACAGGTTAGTAGAAATGGGTTAAATTAATATGTAAGAGTTAGCCAATAAGAAGCTAAAGCTGATGGGCCAGCAGTGATTTAATTAATACAGTTTCTGTGTGGTTATTTCAGGTCTAAGTGGCTAGGAACAAATGAGCAACCTCCTCCAACAAATATATTTATATATCAAATAAAATTGTACTTGTAGACACTTGAATAATGTCAAATATGAACAAAATTCTCCCGTGAAAGAGGTCCTCATAGCTTTATCTGGACTTGTTCTTTCCTCTAATGTGTTCATTGATGTGAATAAACACATAGAAAAAAAGATAAAGATTGGTCAAAAAAACTCATCAGATGTATTGAACAATGAAAAAAAAATTGTAGATGTTTTTCTTCTTCCTCCAAGACATAGTGGGGGAAAGCCTGCTTTAAAATAGATCAGATAAAATTTGCAAAATAAAAACAGAAAAACTTGCGTTGGTCCAAAAGGCAGATCGACAAGCCTTTTCTCACTTGATCGTTGCACTAGCCCTGATGTAGATATTATCCATGCCATGTCACCTCAGCTGTACGACTGTGGCTTGCCAAGTTAGAAGTGCTCCCAAGTAATGCTACAACCTCTTGCTTTCCATAATCTATCTCTCGTACTCAGTGCCATCCTCTCCCCTCCCTTATGTAAAGCTTTGGGATGACGTCAGAACCATATCTATTTATTGAATATTTGTGTTCTTCTCCCCAAACACCTGTGCTAAAATTCCCAGCCTAATGGCATTAAGAAATGGGCCTTTGGGATAGACCTTTAGGGTGGAGTTCTTATGGATAGGATAAGTGCCCATCTAAGAAGACACATGAAAAACACATTTTTTTTATTATTTGGTCAAGATACAGTGAGACAGTGACCGTATATGAATAAAAATTCTCTCCCTAGATATCAATATTGTCAGCACCTTACTCTCAGACTTTCCAGTGCACATGAGGCTGTAGTTAAATTAAGTCAACCAGCTTATGATTTTCTGCCATTTCAGTCCCAATTCATTAAGATAGCCACCAGGGTATTCCGGGTTTATTTTTCCACCTCAAATCTTTCAATTTTGATATTCTCCGATATTGCTGTGTAAAGTTATGTTCTCAGACTGCAGGACTTTGGACATGTACATCCTGTGAGTGAGTGCTTTATTCTACCTCCCACACCAGCAAGAGTGCAAGTACAAAGTCAGAATGGTGACTGAGAACTCAGTCGCATGGGCCTTTATAAAAGTCCATTATAAGAGAATCCTAGACTGTTACTATGACCTAATTATTAAGCTATTCAGAGAAGTGACATAATTAAACTTGTGTATGTAAGGACTTCACTAACCTCTGTATAGAGACTAAAGAGGGGCCTGGCAGATGTGAGTTTAATTTCATGATGCATGTTTTAATAGCAACTCAACAAAGAAGGCCAACTTGGACAACGGGAGCACTATGAGACTCTTTATGTAACAGCTGTTGAAATTCTGATTAGATATCTGATGCTTTCATTTAATTCAGAAAAGCACTTAAAGCACCTAGAGAAATGCTGGATTGATTTTCAGATTGGGAATCCCATGTCTATAGAGCAACTCAGAAACAGCTCAATAAAATCTGTCTGCAAATGTTCCGCTCTAGCAAGCAGCTAACATGAAGATAAAAACAAGAGTTTACTTACGGCGTACTAAAAAGTTCACACTGAAGGAAAAATGTAAACATAATCTATAGGGATTCACAGCAGAACACCCAGGACAAGGCAGGAAGATTCTAAGATTAGGAGAAAGTAGTCAAAAACTAGGAATTTGATTGACATCTGTAAAATTCTAGAAATAGAAATCACCCTCCTTTCCCTAACAGCCACCAAGTGATAATAGGTCATCTGAAGGGAGTAGGGCCTTTGAGGGAATTCCTCTGCCTTGATCCTATTCTGGTCTTGTGTAGGTAACCATAGCTGCTGAACTGATGTGAGCAACAGCTATAAAGTCCAGAAGTAAGAATTTCACAGCTCTCCTCCCCATCTTCCTCCCAGTTCTTAGATTTTTCTCCACCCCATTCCCCAAAGATCCCTGAGCATTGGGTTATGGTAGGTTGATATAGATGACCCATCCACAGCAGAATACTCACCTATGAGTTTATGCATTAACCACTACGCATTCCATAAGGATGCTTCTTTGATTCAAGTTGAGAGCACTACTAATCTAAGATAGAAACATAAATATTTATAACATCATCTGATACGACCTATTAGCAAGACAACAATAGTAAGTTATTCCCCTCATACAGGTTCTATGACCTTTTCAGTCATGGGCTTTGGACTAGGTTTACAGTACTTAATGGTGGTTTGAATGAGATTGACCCCCAATAGGCTCATTGTGTTTGAACACTTTGTCTCCATCAGTGGAACTGTTGGGAAAGATTAGGAGGCGTGGCAGCATTAGAGGATGTAAGTCATAGGTGTGGGCTTTGAGACTTCAAAAGCCTCCTATCATCCCCAGTGTGTTCTCTGCCTCCTGCTTCTGGATCAATATATGAGCTCTCATCTTTGGCTGTAGACAGCATGTCGGTAGCTTGCTGACTTTGTTCCATTCACAGACTTTAATCCCCTGAATCCATTGAACGTTTTCCTTCCTTTTCTTTTATTTCATTGAAAAAAATGAGTTTTTGATGTAATATAGTTTAATCATTTTCCTCTTACCCAATTCCTCCCAGATTCTCCCTACCTCCCTACCTAACCAACTTTATATTTTCTCTCTTTCTTTCAAAAATAAACAAGAAACAAAAACAAAACAAAATAAAAAACAAGAAACACCCCTACATACATATACACACCCACACATCAGAAAACACATAAACCCAAAATCAAAAATCAAAAAAAAAAACAAGTGATACGGGATTCCCTCTTTATGCTATGACTATGTCTTATTACCATTGGTTAATAAAGAAGCCGCTTTGGCCTATGGAAGGGCAAAATAGAGCTAGGCGGGAAAACTAAACTGAATGCTGGGAGAAAGAAGGCAGAGTCAGGGAGACGCCATGCAGCTATTGAAGGAGAAAGACACCAGAAACTTGGTGGTAGGCCACAGCCTCGTGGTAATACATAGATTAAAAGAAATGGGTTAATTTAAGATATAATGCACTGGCCAAACAGTGTTGTAATTAATACAGTTTTGTGTGATTATTAGAGTCTGTGCAGCCAGGAAACTAATGCACAATCTCTGTTTACAAACAAGCAAATACCAGTAAGACAAAAATTGCCAAAATAAAGCAAATGCCCACAAATAAAACAAAAAGTCCACAAAAATAGCACTGGGTTTGATGTATGTTAGTCAGCTTCTCCTGGGCATGGGGCCTGCCCTGAAGTATGGTTATTATACTCAGCAAGACTCCACCAAAGAAACTGACTTTCCTTTGTCAGTGGGTTAGCATTTGCAGATAGCTTCTTAGTTAAGGGCGGAATTTTGTTTCCATATGCTTTTTTCAAATGACCTTTAGTGTTAGTTGCCCGCCCCCCATTTTCTCTCCCTTACCCTGTCTTCCATTATTCTCCCCCATTTAAACCTATTCTATTTTCTTCTTTGTTTCTTCATAACAATATCTTCTATTTCCTACCTTGGGAGATCCCCTCCTCCCTCATAGTTCTTTATGGGGTATCTGACCTCTCTGGTTACTCAGATTGTAACACACAATTCATCAAAAGTTTAAAAGCTACCATTCACATATAAGAAAAAACAGAATATTTGTCTTTCTGGGTTACCTCAGGGTGATTGTTTCTAGCTCCATTCATTTATCTGCAAATTTCATGATTCTGTTTTATCAGCTGAATAGTATTTCAATATATAAATGCACTACATTTTCCTTATCCATGCATTGGTTGATGGAGATCTAGGCTGTTTCCAAATTCTGATTATTATGAATAAAGCAATAATGAACACGGATGAACAAGTATCTCTGTAGTAGCATGTAAAGTCCTTTGGCTATATGCCCAAGAGTGATATACCTAAATCTTGAGGTAGACCTATTCCCAGCTTCCTGAGACACTATACTGATTTCCATAGTGTCTGTACAAGTTTGCATTCCCACCAGCAATGAGTAAGTGTTCCTCTTTCTCTGCATTCTCCCAGCATGAGCTGTCATTTGTTTTATTGATCTTGGGCTTTCTGACTTGGGTAAGGTGAAATCTCAAAGTAGTTTTGATTTGCATTTCACTGATGACTAAGGATGTTGTGGTAGACCCATAGACTCATAGGGAGTGGCATTATTGAAGGTATGGCCTTGTTGGAGGAAGTATGTCACTGGGGGGTGAGCTTTGAGGCTTCAGAAGCTCAACCCAGGCCCAGGGTCACTCTCTTTTCTGGCTGTCTACCAATCCAGATGTAGAACTTTCAGCTACCTTTCCAGCCCCATGTCTGCCTGAGTGCTGCCATGCTTCCAATCATGATGATGATGAACTGAACCTCTGAACCTGTAAGTCACCCCCAATTAAATATTTTTCTTTATAAGAGTTGCCATGATCATGATGTCTCTTCATAGCAATAGAAACCCTAACTAAGACAGAAGTTGATACCAGGAATAGGGTATTACTGGGATAGGCCAGACCATGTTTTTGTTTGGAGGCATGTGGAAAACTTTGGGACTCTGGACCAGAAAAGTGATAGGACATTTTAAGAGGGACTTAATGGGCCATCCTAGAAGAGGGAATGAAAGACAGTGGTGTTGACAGTGATTTGAACTGCAGGGAACTGATTCAAGAGGTTGCACAGAATATTAGTATGTGGCCTAGAAACTGATCATGTGATAGTTTGGCAAAGAATGCAGCTGCTTTCTGCCCTTTTTCCAAAAAGTCTGCCTGAGCCTAGAGTGAAGACATTTGGATTTATGGTATTAAAAGAAGAGATTTCTAGACAGCCTAGTATTTAATGTGTTGCTTGATTTTTTATTGATCACGTGATCATGCTTATGCAGATTTATAATGAAAACGAGCAAGCTGAGAAAGGAAAATACAAAATGTACAATTTGAGGAGAAAGGGGGCCCCAGGGAGTGTAAAGCAGCTAAGTCCTGTGTAGTGTGAGAGGAGGAGCAGCAGGCTGCAGTCCCGTCACGCCCGGCTCCAGTCCTTCTGGCGCAGGGCCCCTTGTTTTGTTCCGTCTGGCTAGCTTAACTTTCGAAATAATTACACAGAAACTGTATTTATTTAAACTCTGCCTGGCCCATTAGTTCTAGCCTCTTTTTGGTCAACTCTTATATCTTGATTTAGTCCATTTCTAATAATCTGTATTTACCACGAGGATGTGGCTTACTGGCATGAGTCTAACCAGTGTCCATCTTGGGCCAGAGAAGCATGGCGTCTATCACACTTCCCTTCCTCCCAGGATTCCATCCTGTCTACTCCGGCTACCTGATTTTTGCCCTATCAAAAGGCCAAGGCAGTTTTTTTATTTAACCAATGAAAGCAATACAAATGAAGAAGCACCTCCTACACTAGTCCTGTGTTCAAGGAAATAGATAAATTAAAGTTTGATGATAAATAGAATAAAGGGAGTAATGACTTCAGGGCAAGATACTCTCCAATTAAACTTCCAATTAAAGACAAATCTAGGGCCAGCTGTGATGGGATACACCTTTAATCCCAGTACTAGGTAGACAGATACATGCGGATTTCAGAGTTCAAAGCTAGCCTGGTCAATAAAGTAAGTTCTAAGACAGCCATGCTTAGGCAGTGAAGGAAACTATCAAAAATAGAAAGCTGGTGAAAATGTATATGAATGAGGGGACAATATTCCAGCCTTAGCAAGCATCAGAACTTGACATCTTAGGACATCTTTGGCCATGGTTCTGGCTTTAGAGTCAAGGATAAAAGAGAGTGGTTAAAGAATACCATACTAACTAAGGAAAGTTGCTGAGGCCAGGCATGTGGCAGGGATGTCTTTGCATCGTGGCCCAGAGAGGCCATTGTGTGGAGCTTTGAAAGTGAAGCTTGAATTGCCTGGACAACCCCAGGATGCTGGAAATGCCAAAGCCATGGAATCCCTGACCAGGAAAGCTTATAACTGGGTGTGGAACCAGCCCAAGAGAAAGAAGTGAGTTGCAGTCAACAAAGCTGAAAGGAGTTAGAGATCTGAAGAGTGGAGATGCAGAATCTGGAGTTTACCCGGCTGGTTTTCAGTCTTGCTTAGGTTCAGTATTTACTCACTATGCTCCCTTTAGAAATGGTAGTGCATCTCCTCTACCATTTTATATTGAAAGTATATAATCTGCTTTTCTATTTTGATTTTATAAGGTTTACCATTAAGATATTCCCATGAGCCTCGGGAAAGACTTTGGATTTTAAACAAGGTTTTGACTGCTTTAGACTATGGGACTTTTGAAGTTGGGATAAATGCATTCTGCATTATGATTTGGCTACAAGTCTATGGAGGTCAATGAGTGGAATGAGGTGGCTTGGATGAAAATGGCTCCCACAGACTGAAGTGGCATTATTGGAGGCGAGGTCTTGTTGAGTAGGTGTGGCCTTGGAGAAATTGTGTCACTGGGAGGTGGGCTTTGAGGTTTCAGAAGCTCAACTCAGCCCAGTGTCACTCTCTCTTCCTGCTTTCTGCCAATGCAGATATAGAACTCTCAGCTCCTCTCTAGCGCCATGTCTGCCTGCCAAGTTGCCCATCGTGAGGATAATGGACTAAACTTCTGAACCTATAAGCTGTTCCCAATTAAATTTATTCCTTTATAAGAGTTGCTGTGGTCATGGTGTCTCTTCACAGCAATAGGAACCCTAACTAAGACAGAAGTTGAGCATTTCCTTAAGTGTTTCTCAGTCATTTGTGTTTCATCTTTTGAGAACTTTTGGCTTAGTTTTGTACCTGAATTTTAAAATTGGGTTATTTGTTTTCTTGATTTCTTTTTTTTGTTTTGTTTTTATATAGTTTAGAAGCTAACCCTCTATCAGACATATAGTTGGTAAAGATCTTTTCCAATTCTTTAGGCTGCTCCTTTGCCCAAAAGATGGTATCCCTTGCCATACAGATGCTTTTCAGCTTCATGAGGTCCCATTTATGAACTGTTAGTCTTAATGCCTGTGCTATGGGTATCCTTTTAGGAAGTCCATTCCTGTGACAATGAGTTCAATTCTATTCCACTCTTTCTCCTCTATCAGATTCAGGATATCTGGTCTTGTGTCTGGACCCTTGATCCTTTTGGAGCTGATAAATGCTATCTTTTATAAGTTGCTTAGGTACAGGTGTTTTGTCACAGCAATAGAAAATAACTAATAGAAACATTATTAGGTATGAAATCCATCCTGTGGAGTAGGCATATATATATGTATATATATAGTCAGAAACTGGTTGCCTCCATAATTGGTATGCCGCTATTTCACTGCCACACACATCTTGTCAGCCACTAGTGTTATAGCAAGTAGAGCTCAGCTGTAGGTAAGATCTTTTCTCTGTAATTAATATCTTTTCTCCCTTAGTAGTCTCCATAGCATCTTCTGGTACTATGTAAACTACCCAGAGGGGAAAGTGTTTCCTACATTTTTCTCTCTCCTTCAGACAGAGTAAGTGGTATTTTCAGCAACAGGGTCTTATCACCCATTTATGGTGGGCAACCAAGAAGAATGAAATACCCTGTGTTGTTTGGAATACCGCTGGAGACTTCTTGACACATAACTCATAGAAAGTTATTGAGTGTCTCGTACTGAGATTTCCATTTTTTTCATTATCCACATCTTCAGGGAGCAAGACCCTCCTATAAAGAGTATATTAAAACTCCCCCTTTGAAAAGCATTTTTTTAAAAAAAAATAGGCTTAAAATTATTCAATTTCCATGAGTTATTTTCATGTATCTTGAGGCAGCTAACTCACACCCTACCCTTTCATCTCCCTAATCCCCCATCCCCCACTTTAACCTCGAATCCTCCCCTCATTTTCATCACCTGTGTTGTACTGTCCTCTGCAACAGAATTTTGACTTGGGCTTGAGGATCCTAGGTTTCTGTATAGCTCTTTTATTCATCCTTCTCTTTGTTTAAGCCTTCTACTAACCTGTCGTTCCCCATTGCCGACCACCTCTCTTAGCTGTTAGCAAACATAAAGAGTTCTAGACAAGAATAAGACAAGTGACAAGCAGAACTTTTCATCATGAAAAATAAGATAATAAAACAATTCCAAAAAGTGTGTTCATAAACAATAAATCTGTTTTCAAGGAACAGATTAAATACTACATCTTAACTTAGAGCATCAAGTTACAGAGAAAATACACTTGCTACATAACATCATAATCTTGAGACATAAAGTATATACAATGTACCAACAATACACAAATCACAACTAATGCTGTTCTAAGTATAACAATCAAGGAAACTTGGTGAGTCTGAAGTTTAGTCTGCATTTCTATAAAACTTCACCAACTGAAAACCAGTCATCTAGAAGATAATGGATTTAAATTAAATGTGTGTCCAAAAAACTTCTAAATAATAAATGGAATTCATGACTACTGGAATTTAACCCTGCTTAATTTGCTTCAACTGCCTTTTTCAAAATTCATGTTGAAATTTGATTGTCATGATGATGGCATTAAGAAGTGAGTAGAGCATGAGGACTCATGAATTGATCAGTGTCATCATGGCAGGAATGGCTCTGTCATCGATGGAGTGGGTTGATGATCAAAGAATGAAATTCGGCCCCATTTGTGGCTCTTGTGTCCTCTTGCTCTTTTGCCGTCTTCCTTGAGTGGCAGCACAAAGGCCTTCACAGAGGCCAGTGCTGTGCACTTAGACTTTAGAAACATGCATCAAGTAAACCTCTACTACTCAAAAATTACCTAGTCTCAGTTATTCTATTATAGCACAATGAATGAACTAAGATATACTTGCTACCCGATATTATCAGGTAAACCATCACTAAGACCCCAGTAAAGGAAAACATGCCATGGGACCTACGGGTGCTGAAAATCTCTCAGAATTTCCCATGCTGGCTGTAATGCCTGTACTATTTATATTAACAATATTTTACTCATAATATTCTCACTTGGGAAGTTAATGCAACATACGTAGATGCAACAACAGAAACCTAGATTTTTAAAAAATTATTTCTAATGTTGAGTGAAATAACAAATTGGAAATCACAAATATAATTTATTAGCAAATAAATTAATTTTAATGCAAAATACATTCTGGAACTTTTACCTAAGTTTGTTATAGTTGAATTTCTAATTTGAAGAAGACAAATTACACATACATGTATATTTATTATGTATGTTTTTTCACATGTGAGGTGCATGTGTGCACACATGCATGTGTGAATTTTAGTGTATACTTAAACTCTTGCCTGAGACCAGTTCATAGATGCCTGAGAAACAATATTTCTTACCTATCTAAGGGAAGCAATAAAATTTCAAAAGTAAGCAGAGAAGGGAACATAACTGTAAAATTGTTAGTTCTTGTAGAAATGAGGATCTTTTTCTTTTGTTGTTGTTTTACTAAATAATTGAGGATGTAATAAAGTCAGTTTAAAACACAGAAAGCCACTGATAACACAGGAACCCTTAGTAGGCAGATGACTGAAAGGTTGGCCCTTTCTGTTGGCACCCAGTAGGAAATCAAAGCTTTCTGAGCTCAATCCACCGCTCTTCAGATACAGGGATTATAAATCCAGGCAAATAAAATTTGCATTTCAAGCTTTCCCTCCAATGTTTTCTTTAATATTCTAGAACAAACCTGCACTTTGATTCCCACAAGATCTCCCAAGAACTAAACCCACAAGCTTATTACTATAGCATACAGTTCTGTACGTCTCTGCCTACCATGTGCTCAGGATGATAGACTATAGACTCCTATCTTCGAACATGACGATACACGAGCCCAAATCTTCCAGCTCAGTTTCCAATATGGCCAACATCAGTAGTTAAAAACCACATTAAAAATAAATAAAACTCTTAAATTTTAAGAGCGTAAGCAGATCTGAAGATAAGGGGGATGGGGAGGGGACAGAAGAAAGAGGATTGTTGTTTTAGAAGAAAGTTTTTTCCTCCTAAAACTAACTCCTGGGAAATAGGAGCATAGGGCTGGGGATTTTGCCCAGTTGGTCGAGTGCATGCCTAAGATGCATGAGGTCCTCACTGCATTCCTAGCACTCCATATACTAGGCATGGCCAAGCACAGCTCTGATCCTAGCTCTTGGGAGGTAAGAGGAGGAGGACCAAGAGTTCAAGGTTTTTCTCTACACAGGGACTTGGGAGTCAGCCTAGGTTACTTGAGATCCTATGTTAAAAAAGAAAATAAATAAAAAAACAGAACCCAATAACAATTTTGTCCTATTCATATTGTTACCATAACAGTTTCACTACCTCTATTAATTACAGATTTTAACATTGTAAACTTACTGGTTATAACTGACTTCTATTTTACAGAGAATGGTTGGGCATGGATAATAGAGAGCATTTGATTGACAGGTGGAAGTCAAGAGTGAACACAGCACAGTGTTCTGCACCCATTACTTGCTCTGGAACCTTAAGTGCTTTCTGAGGTGAGAAAAACTTAAACAAGGATATAGCCACTGTATAGAATATATGAAGTCAAAGCCTAAGTGTCTAAATGTAAATATATGCATAACAATTAGTTTATGTTCTATGTTTTTAGAAAGTCCACAAGATTGTTCAACCGTTACCATGATTCCGAGCATTTCTAGCACATGAGAAATTTCTTATCCACCAGCAGTCATTCTGCCACCCCCTTCCCCTTCCCTCAGTAACTACTCCTGAGATCCTTTTAGCGGCTTTAAACATTTCAAAAAATAGAAATTCACCTTACATGACTTTTATGTCTGGTTCTTTTCTGCATTTTTCTCTAGGTCTATGTGTCTTGCAGTAAGTATCACTACTTCATTCCTTTTTAGAACCAGATAACATTTCACTGAATGGACATACCATGTTCTGTTAATTCATCAATTGGTTGGTGGGTATTGACAGGTGCTTCCATTTTTGGCTATGATGACGATGATGAATATTTGAGTGGAAGTGTTGAGGTGATGGATAGGTCAACTGTCTGATAAGACTATTTTCCTAGGCAGGTTCTGTTATTTCATAGCATGCGCCACTATCTGGGAGTTGTAAATGTTTTCCCTTCTTTCAGCACTACTTTCTACCTCTTACTGCACTTTGTGCATCTCACTGTGGTCTGTTTGCAGTTCCTTCATGACTACTTTTGTTGGGCATATTTTGTATGTTGTCTTTGGAGAAATGCCCGGCATATTGTTGCCTAGTTCTAAGTGAGCTATTAGTCTTTAACAGATTTTAGAAATTGTCACCAGGCTTATACATTACACAGTGAGTCCTAGCAACATAAAATATGTGTCAGAATAACAATTTCAGTTAGTTGTACACACAGTTACACTTTCAAAATCAGTCAGCACAGCTATGTAAATTAGGGAAAGTAGGCTCAAATAGAACTTAATATATCCTGATGTCATTTTTAACATTGATCTGCGTTTTTTATTATATGAAAAAGTATTAAGCTAGCTTTGCTTACAAAATGATTTGTATTAATAATGTGAACTTGGATTATTAAAATAATTCTAAGTTTGGTGCTGGGAATGGTGGCACACATCTGTAATTCCAGCACTCAGGAGGCAGAGGCAGGTGGGTCTCTGAGTTCAAGGCCAGCTGGGTCTACAGAGTAAATTAAGGGACAGCCAGGGATATGCAGGGAGACCCTGTCCCAAAAAACAAAAAAGCAAAACAATGAAGGAAGGAAGGAAGGAAGGAAGGAAGGAAGGAAGGAAGGAAGGAAGGAAGGGAGGGAGGGAGGGAGGGAAGGGAAGGAGGAAGGGAAGGAGGGAGGGAGGAAGGAAGGAATATTACTAAGCTTAGTTTTCTGTAAAATAACTCTTAAAAATTGTAGAGCAAGGCTAGGCACAGTCGCTCACACTTTCAATCCCAGCACTTGGGAGGCAGAGGCAGGCAGAAACTTATGAGTTCAAGGTCAGTCTGGTCTACAAAGTGAGTTCTGGGACAGCCAGGACTGTTACACTGTTGCACAGAAAAATACTGTTTCAAAAAGAAAGAAAGAAAAAAAGAAAGAAAGAAAGAAAGAAAGAAAGAAAGAAAGAAAGAAAGAAAGAAAGAAAGAGGGAGGGAGAGAGGGAGGGAAGAGAGAGAGAGAGGAAGGAAGGAAGGAAGGAAGGAAGGAAGGAAGGAAGGAAGGAAGGAAGGAAAAGAAAAAAGAAAGCAAACTCCCCCCCCCAAAAAATATAGAACAAAGAGCATTACTGGTGTAAGTTTTCTTGAAACTTTAGAGATACTCGATATACATTTCTTTTTCTCTTAAGCTAATAGGAACAGAGTCTTTTGAAAGGAATTTATTAAATATTTATTATTCTTTCTGGGGGTGGGGTGAGAAGAGTACTATGCACTCACACAACGAAATGTAAGGACCTTTCTAGATTATAGCTGCACAGTCCTCAGTACAAACATGCATACCTTGTAGTTCCAAATCACAAATACAAAAACAAAAAAAATAACAAAACAAAAAAATTGCAAGGTATTCAACAGTGCTCATATCAAAGAGTTATTCTTCGATGGCATGACCTGACGTGATTTGAACCTGAAATAGCCAAATAGACAGAGAATGGTCTTCTGTCCCTGGTGAGAACAGTCTCCCTCCATACAGCATTCAATCACGGGCAGGGCATCAGATGAAAGATCAGGAACCAAAGTCACTTTCACCACTACCATCAATAGATGAAATTATTGGCTATAAACTGTTTGAAGAAAAACTTTAGTTGAATTAAATTTAGCTAAGTGAGCCAGAGCAGTTTGCAGTTCAAACATCCCTGGGCACCAGTAAAGTTTCTGACCTCTCGCCTTCCACCAGGCGTGTGCCCTGTAAGGGAAGCACAGATGCTGGAATGGATAAAGCTTGCTGAGTGGATATCATACTGGAATATGGTTTGATCGTTTGGACCCCTGACATAGGCAGAAGTCCAGCCCCTGTGGTTGGCAGAGACTCTCTGCTACAAACCACAAGCCTCTTTAGACTTTCAGTGAGTCAATATGCTGTTGGGTTGTAGTTCATTACATAAACTCTCAAAGTACAGAGGCTTTCTCAGACCAGATTTAGTTTAGCAGCACACACACACACACACACACACACACACACACACACACAGAGAGAGAGAGACAGAGAGAGAGAGAGAGAGAGACAGAGACAGAGACAGAGACAGAGACAGAGGCTAGTGGAGAGAGAAATTTTAATTAGAAGACCCAGCTGGTAGGTCACAATGTCCCTTTAGATCCAGCTTGGAACACAGGATCCTGGACATGCTGGGGAAGCATATGCATGCTGCCACTGAGCAACATCTGCAGCCTTCCGTACTGTCTTCCAGAGAGAAACAAGATTTGAAATGAGTAGAATGCTGGAGTGTATGGTATTGCTAAACTTTATAGCAACTTGAAATTTTGTCTCTCAATAGATTAATTTTCAAGCATATGAAAGCTGACTATGTAAGTGATTTTGTCCTTTTCACGTGTTTATTTATGTGTATGAGTCTTTTGCCAGTATGTATGCTTGTGTACTGACGGTGCCTGGTGCCAGTGGAGGCCAGAAGAGGGCATCGATCCTCTGGAGCTGAAGTTACAGATGGTTGTGAGCCACCACGTGGGTGCTAAGGAACAAACATGGGCCCTTTGGAGCACTAAGTCCTCACAACCACTGAGCCATCTCTCCAGCCCCTTTTTATTTTTACGTAAATCTAAATAACATCTGGTAGAAGGATAGCCCTCCCTACCCTATGAGAAATGTCATTTTCCATCCATAAAATAATTCCAATAGCTCCTTAATTATATATGTTTGCAGTTCTTTGATTTGTCCTTCAAACTGGCAATATTTCTTTCCCAGATGACTCATTTAATTAATAGTTACATAAAATCTTTGCTACCTGTTCATTTTATATTTGTATGATAGCCTTTATTTTGAATAATTATATGGCAAGGCTCCCTGAGATGCCCAACTCCAACAGTCAGATAAATGTCATCACTAGAATCTATGTTCCCACAGGTGCTGCTCCCCGAGGCTCAGTGACAGCATGCTTCCCCAGCATGTTCCATTCTCGCCAGCCCTTGCAAGACACCCACGAGCTCATGCATGTACATGGACAATGGCTTTGGTTGGCTTTGATTGGAGGATTTGATAGATTTCTCCTCTACTACTGTTACAAATGTTTGGCCCTTGGGGACAAATGGGACCAGTATATTGTCTGAAGTCATTGTGTGGCTCCATTAACATTTTCTCATCTTTAAGCCACCAGGTCACTTAAGCACCTCCCCCCTGAGCATTTTCCACACCAACACTATGAGACTAAGTTTTCTACAAGACATGCCATCCTTCCACCTGGTGGTTTCAAAAGCAACCCCATGTTTATTTTTTCTACTTGTTCACAGTAAGTAGAACTAGGAGCCCAGATCCTGCAATTCTTATACTTGATGTACACACAATCCCTTAGCTATTGCTTGCCAGTTTATTCTTTGTCCAAGGCCAACACATTGTATTAAATGATTTTATGATTGCTTCACGTTAATCATCACTACATTATGTCTCCCTGTGATAACTTCGAACTGATTATTTTTCAGTTCACTTTCTGAAAGACTGCGGAAAATTCTCCTGCTATTTTCCTCGCCACTTCCCCTCTTGTGTACTTGCTCACTGTCCTTTCAGGACTGAGAGAACATTCTCCTCCCTCTGCCTTTCCCATTGTACATCCAGTATTTCTGGGGGAACCATTGCTGGCTTCCCTCAGTCCTGACACTGGGAAAATTGAGGGGTGAAAGGCATCTTGTAACCTAACCCAGGCAAACCTCAAAACTGGGATCCTTCTAAGCCAGCGAATTATGTTGAGTGTGGTCTGGAAGACCTCATGCAAAGCCTTTTGTGAAAACGGCATACCAAAAACCTGCAGCAAAGAGGAAGATTGAAAACAGCCCTCTCTCCAGGCCTGCTATAACTGACTTGTGTTCTAGTGCAAGTTCAGAGGGACTCCAGACTCGCTAAGAGTAACATCTTAATAATAAAACACACAATTTATTATTTTAATAATAAAACACACATCCCCGGGTGGAAATTCAAGATGCTAATAGGACAAGCAATCCATGAAGATTGAATAACATAGAACTGCCCATAACAGTTAGAGTATGCTCAGAAAAGCCCAAACAATACAAAAAAGCAAAAACGAACAAACAGTACCAAAAACATTAGAATATCATAAAAGCCCCCAACCAACCCTGCACTGTGGGGCCAGTGAGCTGCCATTTGCTCTGGCCTGTTTTTCTCTTGGAGGCACATTCTCTGTAAATGAATTTTTTTGCTTTACTTTCTACTTTGCATGTACGTTTACCCAAGTCTTTGTTCCAGAACATAAGAACCCAGAGTTTCACTGAGACTGTCCCACAGATGCTGGCATTTGCTGGTATCAGTCTTCACTGAGACTGTCCCACAGATGCTGGCATTTGCTGGTATCAGTCTTGCCTTCGTATTCTAAGAGCCTGCACTGTCACGTCACTAGCTACACTATTCGTTTTAAAAACAATCTTTTTTCACTTTATATACCAATCCCAGTTCCCTCTCCTTCCCCTCCTCCTGCTCCCCCACCTTCCATATACCCCATCTCCATCCACTCCCAGCAAGGGTAAGGCTTCCCATGGGGAGTCAACAAAGTCTGGCACATCACTTGGAGGCAGGATCAAGGCCCTCCCCCCATATTTAGGCTAAGCATGGTGTCCCTTCAAAGAGAATGGGTTCCAAAAAGCCTTTTCAAGCACTAGGGATAAATCCTGTCCCCACTGCCAGTGGCCCCACAGACTGGCCCAGCCACACAACTGTCAATGAAAGGAAAAATCCTTGTTATAGCTGCAGTTTCTCTCTGTCTAGTCTCTTTTGTTCCTTTGACTCCCTCTGTACATCTGACCCTTTCCTATCATCCCATTGTTTCTGCCCTAGTTCCTCCATCACCTCTCCTTCCCTAAGCAGGTAGGTAGGATACCGCTCTCCATTTATTTGTTTGATATTAATTCTGTTGACTCTAATAAAACTTTTTTCCATTTTTGTCTCCTACTCTTTACATTAAAATACTTATTGTCATATACATTTCTTTTCTATTACTAAAAATAGTTTTTTAAATGTACTTTTTTATTTTTAATTATGTGTGTGATTGTGTCTGTATATGATTATGTGTGTGTACCTGTGTATGGATATGATTACAAATGCTTGTGAGCTGCCTGATGTGGGTGTGGGAACAAAACTCGGGTTCTCTGGAACAGTTGCACATATTTCATTTGGTTTTCCAAGACAGGGTTTCTCTGTGTAGCTTTGGAGCCTGTCCTGGCACTTGCTCTATAGAACAGGCTGGCCTTGAACTTACAGAGATCAAGTTGCACATACTCCTAACCACTACACATCCTCTCCAATTTCCAGACATCTTTATCTTCTATGCTTTTCCATCTTTTGTCCTATAGGGTCAAGTGTCAGGCCAGAAGGGAAATCAGAAGGATAACTGGGAGGGCCTGATGGTTCAGGGTCCAGAACTTTCTGCCATTGTCAAGGATGACAAGGATCAATAAATGGAGAAGAGTTTATTTACAGTGTTGGTTAGAACTGGGTAAAGAAAGTCCCCAAACTCTTTCCATCTTTCTTTTTTCTCTTTTAATCTTTTATTCTCCATGTTTGATTATTTTCCCTTTTATTGAAAACAGATTCCTTTCTCATATACTATATCCTGATTACTGTTTCCCCTCCCTCTACTGCTCCCAGTTCCTCCCTACCTTCCCTCCCATCTGGGTCCACTCCCTTTCTGCCTCTCATTAGAAAGGAATAGCCTTCTAAGAGATAATAAAAAATAAAATGAAATCAAAGTTGTACAAGACAATTTAACAGAAGGTAAAGAGCCCAAGAGAAGGCATAAGAATAAGAGACTCACTCACTTGTACATAGGAAGCTCATAAAAACAATAACCTAGAAGCCATAACACACACACACACAGAGAGTGAGAGAGAGAGAGAGACAGAGAGAGAGAGAGAGAGAGAGAGAGAGAGAGAGAGAGAGAGGACCTGGTACTGACCTAAGGAGGTCCTGTGCATACTACTTCGGTCTCTTAGAGTTCATATGACCCTTGCTCAGCTGATTTAGAAGGCCTTGTTCTTCTGGTGTCCTTCATCCCATTTGGCTCTTATGCTTTTTCTGCCTCCTTTTCCCACAGGGTTCCCTGAGCTCTAACAAATGGGATTTGATGGAGACATCCCATTTAGATCCAAATGTTCCAAGGTCTCTCTCTCTCTCTCTCTCTCTCTCTCTCTCTCTCTCTCTCTGACTGGCTGTGGATCGCTGGCTAGATTAGATTTTGACAACATGACACAAGCTATAGTCATCTGAGAGGAGGGAACATCAATTGAGAAAATGCCTCCATAATATCAGACTGTGGGCTGGCCTGTATACCATTTTCTTAATTAGTGATTGATGAGGGAGGGTCTAGTCACTGTGGGTGGTGCCAACCCTGGAATGGTGGCCCTGGGTTCTGTCAGAAAGAAGGCTCAGCAAGCCATGGAAAGCAAGCTAGTAAGCAGCTCCCTCCATGGCCTCTGCATCAGCTCCTGCCTCCAGGCGCCTGTCCTGCTTGAGTTTCTGTTCTGGCTTCCTTCAGTGATGGACAGTGATGTGGAAGTGTAAGCTGAATAAACCCTTCCTTTCCCCAAGGTGCTTTGGTCATGGTGTTTCATCACATCAATAGAAACCCTAACCAAGACAATGGATCTCTGGATTTATTCTCATCTGCTGCAGGAGGAAAATTCTCTGATGATGACTGAACAAAACACTAATTTATGAGCAAAACAGAAGTTGTTTTGCCTCTGTATGTTTTTATAAGAACAGTAGTATTTGGTTTTACCCTAGATGCCTGGGACACCTAGTCTCTGGTTCTTGGTCACCCAAGCAGTGTTGGATATGGGTTCCATCATGCAGAGTGGGCCTTAAATCAAATCAGTTATTGATTGGTTACTCCAACAAGATTTGACCCACCATTGGCCTTGCATATCTTGCAGGCAGAACACCATTGTAGATCAAAGGGTTTGTGGTTGGTTTGGTTTCTCTTTTAGTAGCATGTAGAGTACCTTCCTGTACCAAACTAGAACATAGGGGTGAAGGCATTATGTAGGCACAAGCTTGACTTCTCCATGTTCTGAGTAGATGTCTTCAACAATGGAACCTTGCTGTGAGTCTGTGGAAAACCAACTATTGCCTTAGTTGTTTGGAGATTCTCATGGGAGCCTTTTGGCCAACAACTCAATTAGAAGTAACTCAGTTCCTGTACTGGAAGTTTCATTTTGTGACAAGAGATGGCCAGTGGGAGTTCTGTTTCCCCATTGATTATTTGGCAATTTCATTTAGGTCACCTTCATATATGTATATATTTTCGGAAGCTTCTACTATATTAGGTTTCCCATTCATTTTGGTTGTCTGTCCCCATATTTCCTCCCTCAACCTCCTTTCCCCCCTCCATGAGATCATCCTGTTCCAACCTCCTATCCATCTACAATTAACTGTTCTATTTACCTTTCCCAACAAGATCTATCTGTACTCTATACCTAACATCTGTGGTTCTGATTATAGCTTGCCTATCATTTACTTAACAGCTAACATCCACAGATAAGCAAATACATAGCTTATTTGTCTTGCTGAGTCTGGGATACCTCACTCAGGATGAATTTTTCTAATTCCATTCATTTGGTAGCCAATTTCATGATGTCATTTATTAAATTGCTGAGTAATACTACCTTGTATAAATGTACCAGTTTCTTTATCCACTCGTCTGTTGAGAGACATATATGTGGTTTCCAAATTGAGCTATTATGAATAGAGCAGAAGCGAGCATGGGTGAGCAGCGTCTCTGTGGTAGGACAAAGGGTTCTTTGGGTATATGCCCAGAAGCGATATAGCTGGATCTGGAAGCAGTTAGAGTCTTCTTCCCAAGGAACCACCACACTGATTTCCACAGCGGCTCCTTGAGTTTACACTCCCACGGCAATGGAGGAGTGCTCTCTTTACCACACATTCTCACCAGCATGAGCTGTTAACTTGTGTTTTTGATCTTCGCCATTCTGCCAGGTGGAAGGAGAAATCTCAAAGTAGTTTGATTCTAATTTCTCTGAGGGTTGAGGATGTTGAGCATTTCTTTAAGTGCTTCTCAGCCATTTGAGTTTCCTCTCTTGAGAATTAACTGTTTAGATCTGTATCCATTTATATTATTTGCTTTACTGACAGCTGGGCATTTTGAGTTCCTTGTGTATTTTGGATATTATCCCTCTATCAGATGGGGTGTTTGTAAAGGTATTTTCCTATCGTGCAGGCCATTGTGCTTTGTCCAAATGTTGTATCTTTTGCCGTGCAAAATCTTCTCAGTTTCGTGAGGTCCCGTTTATTAATTGTTGATCTTAGTGCTAGTGCTAACAGTATTCTGTTCAGAAAGTCTTTCCCTATGCCAATGTGTTCAAGGCTATTTCCCACTTTCTCTTCTATCAGGTTCAGTGTATCTGTTTATATGTTGAGGATTTTGATAGACTTGAGGTTAAATTTTTTGCAGGGTCATAAGTATGGATCTCTTGGTACTTGTCTACATGGAGTCATCCAATTTGAACAGAACTACTTATTGAAGATGCTGTATTCTTTTCCAGTACATGTTTCTGGCTTCTTTATAAAAAATCATGTGTTCATATATGGTGATTTAAATAAGAATGTCCCACTTAGGCTCATATATTTGAATGCTTGGTCTACTTGACAGGGATTAGAAGGTGTGGCCTGTTAGAGTAGGTGTAGGCTTATTGGAGAAAGTGTCACTGGGAATGGGCTTTGGGGTTTCAAATGCTCACGCCAGGCCCTGTGTCTCTTTTTTCCTGCTTCCTGCAGATCAAAATGTAAAACTCTCAGATTCTTCTCCAATACCATGCAGCCTGAGGGCCACCATGCTTCCTGCCATGATGAAAATGAACTAGCCTCTGAACTGTAAATAAGCCCCAATTAAATGCTTTCCTTTACAAGAGTTGCCTTGGTCATGGTGTCTTTTCATAGCAATAGAACAATGACTAAGACACTATAGCTGTGTAGATTTTTGTATAAATCTTTAATTCTATTCCATTGATCAATGTGTCTGTTTTTGTGCCAATTTTTATTACTATAGCTTTGTAGTGCAATTTGAAATGAGGAATTGTGATATCTTTAGCAGTTATTATTTAAGATTGTATTAGCTATCCTGGGCTTTTTGTGTTTCCATATAAAGCTCAGAATTGTCTCTTCAAGATCTGTAAAAAATTGCATTGGAATTTTGATGGGGATTGCATTGAATCTGTAGATTGCTTTTGGCAGGATGGCTATTTTTACTGTGTTAATCCTACCAATCCATGAGCATGGGGGATCTTTCCATCTTTTCATATATTCTTCAATTTCTTTGTTCAACTACTTGAAGATTTTATCACACAAGCCTGTTGGCTGAGGCTGCCCTTTCGTTTCCCGGCTGCCCAGATCCAAAAAAAACACACAGAAATTGTAGTATTACAATACTGCTTGGCCTATTAGCTCACACTTCTTATTGGCTAGCTTTTATATCTTAAATTAATCCATTTCTATTATTTTATATTTTACCATGAGGCTTGTGGTTTACTGGCAAGGTTCAGGCACATCTGTCTCCTGCAATGGTTACATGACTTCTCCCTGACTCCATTTTTCTACTCTATCTTTGCTTGGAATTCCTGCCTTATTCTATTCTGCCCCATGATAGGCCCAAGGAAGATTCTTTATTAAATAGGGGTATACAGAGGGGAATCCTGCATCACAAGCCTTTCACTTTCTTGGTTAGAGTTACCCCAAGATATTTTGTGTTATTTGAGGCTATTATGAAAGGTATTGTTTCCCTGATTTCTTTCTCAGTCTGTTTGTCATTTGTGTATAGGAAGGCTACTGATATTTGTGAGTTAATATTGTATCCAGGTACTTTGTGAAAGTGTTTATCAGCTGTAGGAGTTTCATGGTACAATTTTTAGGATCACTTGATACTATCATATTATCTACAAATAAAGATACTTTAATTTCTTCCTTTCTAATTTGTATATCCTTGATCTCCTTCAAGTTGTCTTACTGTTCTAGTTAAGACTTCAAGTACAATACTGAATAGGTATGGAGAGAGCAGACAGCCTTGTCTTGTTCCTGATGTTAGTGGAATTGCTTAGAGTTTCTCTCCACTTAAGTTGTCTATGGGCTTTCTGTAAACTGCCTTTATTATGTTGAAGTATGTCTCTGTATCCCTTATCTCACCAGTACTTTTATCATGAAGGGGTACTGGGTTTTGTCAAAGGCCCTTTCTTCATCTTTCTTTAGTAGTATTACATTATCTTTATGAAACAAGAGTCAGGAAAGAATCATATGTGGATTTGGTTGCGAGTTTATTGGTTCTTCCCTGGGTTAGGACAGCTCTCCTTGATGCCCAGCTCTCTTATGTCTCATCTTTAGCCTACCTATAAGCTCCATAGTTACAGAAAGGACAGTAGGAGAGAAGAGGGGAAACACAAGGAGAAAGAAGGAGAGGGAAGCCAGAAGTCGTCTGCTGCTTTGATCCAATAGGGAGAGCTCATCCCTGGCTCCTTATGCTACTGTGCTTTGGTTTTCTCTACACGGTCTATAAAAAAACCTTTGTAACATAATTACAAGGACCAAAAATATAATAACAGGTTTGTTCACCAATAAGACTTGCTTTTCAAATTGTCCTTCATCAGAGTAAACAAGTTTCTTCGTCTGAGACATGCAGCCTGGACTCTGGATGTGAGTCCCTTTGACAGATGGCAGACCCTAAGAACAGTAGGCTCAACCCCCAAGGCTCTGTCGTTGGATGTCTGTTGTGTACCCAGCATGACTGTGGGCACTTGGAAACAGGAAGCTGCACATAGTGTCTGCTCTCAAAAAGCTTTCCAGAGCCTTGAATGCCAAACTGATAAGCCACAGTGTTGTTCTTCATCCCACGGATGCTTAAGGAAGGGCACAATCATACCATGGAGGCTTAAGGGTGGAAAGCTCTGACTTCTCACATGCCCTTCCTGTGTCTGTAAATGCTCTTGTCCCCATCATCTCTCACCCTCTCCGTGTCACCATCCCTATCTTGGTTGGTCTGTCTTCTGTCACACTTTGTTTACACATCTACTCCCTCAGAACACCCTAGGAATGTCATTCATACCTGCCACCACAGTGGTCTATCACAGGCTCTATGATTCATTGCTTTAGAGTTCACTGGACTACCAAACGGGATGGTTACACCACATATGTAGTTATTTTTCAGTCCAGCCATTCCACCAGCACCCACTGCCATATAATCAGACACCAGGCTTGTGATGACATTGATATGGAAGAGGAGAGGGCCAGGCACAGGCCCCAGAAAGCATCAACTTCATAGGCAAGAGACGACAACATCCCAGATGCCAAGGACGAAGGGTTTCAAACAGAGCTTCAGGTGTCAGCATCATGAAGAGAGGATAGAGTGCTGGTGTTTTGGGTTGTGAGCCTGGCCTTTAACAGCTGAACCATCTCTCCAGTGTGTGTATGTGTGTATCTGATGCTTTTTTTCTTTGGCTATTTGTTTGTTTTGTCCTATACAGGCTTGTTTGTTTTTATCTTATTTTGTTATTATTTTCTTCTTTTTAAAATTTTTGACACTTATTTGTTTTCTAATAAGATAGAGCAAGAAAGGATGTGGATTTGAGTGAATAGGGAGGAGAACCGTAATCAGATTATATTGTATGAAAAGAAATCTATTTTCAATTTGAAAAAAAGAATAGAGTACTGTACACTTAGAGGTTCTGCTGAGGCTCCAGAATGAGCTTTTGAGCAGCCTTGTGGTAAACAGAGACGACAAATGGCTTGGGTTAAATATGGAAGCAAGAGGAAAACTGGGGACATAGGCCAAAGCAGTATTACTGGGGTTCTTAGGGTCTCAAGCTGGCCCTACAGCTCAGCCACCCTTCATCAGCTGGCCAATCAAAGAAACAAGGGATGATGAAAAGCAAATAAAGACTTCTTCAATATGGCCTTATCAGAAAAAAATAAAAGGAGTCCCAGTGACCCCCAAGTTCAGATTCAGGATCCTGACACAAGGTTTAAGTTTGAACAGAGGACAGGAGTTATTTCTTGTCACCGTGTGGCCCTGTCCGTCTCCAATTCATGATTCTAGTCTCTCCTACAAGTGGGATCTGCATGGCTCCTCCTCTGGCTGCCACCAGGCTGCGACCCTTTCCTTCTCTCAACAAGAGACTCCTGGGGAAATTTGTTTCAGGAGTCTGATAGCCAAACAGATGGGTTGTAATGTACCTTTAAATATCTTCATTTCTGCTGGGGTAGGTTCAAAAAGGTGGGACTGAAGATGGGTGGGAGGGCATCATTTCAAACTTAATGGTGAGGGAAGCTTCAGAACGTTCCTCAAACAACTGTGGATATTCTCGAAGCAGCACCTAGCTTCACGTGCACCCATTTTCATCCATTGAACAACACCAGAAAGTCTTAGAAGAGATGGATTAACAATGGGTGTGTAATAATTAGACCTTGAATGAAGACCAGGAAACCAACTGCCATGTCAGGTGGCTATACTACAGAGCCCAACCCCTTTGTTGTCTCCCGGTGTTTAGCAAAATAAATCTACCTGCTCTTACACATATGCTTAAGAAAATGCTTAGAAAATATCTCCTCTGCCCTCCTCACCTCTACCATCACCCAGTTTCAAATCTGAAGAGACGTTAAAATTTATCTAATGATCAATAATAGATCCAAAGCAAGGGTAACATCTTCCTTTCCCAAATGTAGTTTCCTTTCTTTCTTTGAATGGCAATTTTTCCTTTTAATAAAGTTTCTTCTTCCACTAAAATATGACAGAGGCATAGAAAATAAATTGTATTTCTCATCTTACCACTTCCAAATCCTCAACGAGTTTAATAATTCACTCTCTCTTGGTGGCTTAAAAATGGAGCTTTTATCTGTGAATCTATAACCCTGTTCTCTTCTCCCCCCACTTGCTAAATGGACTCCATTTATCACTCATTTTATTGGCGCTTATCTACCCTAAGAGAAGCTTGATCAGATAACCTAGGCCTTAAGAAAGCAAAGGAGGATTGCTAGGAATGGCTTCCATTGTTTGAGAAGCTCTCTTTGATCTGCAATTTTTTAGTAAGGTTAGAGGATGTCCCCTGGGTCCCTGCATTTTTTTTTTTTTGATGCTCCAGGGAATGGTTCCCTTGGTCTCAGAGTCTAGGGAGCCCTGTGCAGAATGTGTTTTCTGGATCTGGTCCTGAGGAATGGTTTAAAGATGAGTTTAATCCTTGGTCAGACACTGAACATTCCTAGTTTAATGCTGTGATATAATATGACAGATTTACATGTTCTTCTGACATAATGAAATGCAGAGCGATGGGGTGTTTTATTTACACTGTAACCTCTTATTTCAACAGGTCACTGGCTCCATATAGGCTTTTTTGGCCTCATCAAAAAAGTCTCAAGTACTGCTAGAAACACCAGCCCCCTCCACTATACTACAAGGACCAAAGTGCTAGGTGCTGAAGTACAGAAGGAAAAAAACAATATAAACAAATAACACCAAGGGACCCAGAGATCTAAGGAACGGTCAGTGCCCAAATTCATCTCGGATGCCTAAGTGATCTCGCCTCTACCTGGATATAGGACTTGCAGAACAAATGTTTATTATGTGAATATCTTTCCGGGTTCATCATTCACTTACCAAAGGTTGTTGATCATTCATTCCTTCAGGGAATGTTGTTTGCCTCCAGCTAAGGTACATGCGGTTCTCTTCATACGACAAACTGGATATAATTTTGTACTTAAGGAAAAGGGCAGTTTTATGAAGCAACCAGGCAAAATTTGATTCAACAGAGTGGGCCCCATAGCAGAATGCCCTGGTTTTAGGGAATGGGACACAGAGAAAAGATTAATTAATTCAGGGAGAATTTTAAAATGTCAGAGAATCATTTGAAATGAAAACCATCTTGGCTGCCATGAACCTGAAATTGACCCTGTCAGGCAAGCTTGGTTGAACTCAGGTAGGGAGATGGGGAGCGTTGGTGCTTTCCCGCCTAACAATGGAGGGTGCGGGGGTTCTGGAAACTTGAGAAGAGTTTGAGTGAGCTAAGTAAAGCAACTTTACCCATCTCCCTTAGCCCTCTCTCCTCCAGCCCTCTCTCCCCAGCCCTCTCTCTTCTAGAATAGTGCCAGTACTCCTACAAAGGTTACAGGTTGCATCTTAGCATCCCCAGAGCTAGCACAAAGCATTCCCACAACGTGGGTTTCTGTGTGAGTAGAAGCATGTGGCTGCAAAGAAGATCCAGAGCCAGCTCCTTTGCTACAACCATGGGGAATTTCCAGCAGGAAATGGTGTTGCTCCAAGGTGTCCTGATTTGTGTCCCCTACCCCCATCAGTCTAGAGAGAGAAGGAAAAACAGGGCTCATACTAAATTCAAGGTTTGCTGTTACTCAAAGTGTGGCTGAAGGGTCACCACATGAGCACCACCTTGAGACACCTTAGGAAAGCAGAATTTCCCATTTCAGCAGCAACCCTGCCTCAGAATGAATCGGATTCAGTGTCACAAGATCGCTAAGTATTTTTTATGCATTGGAAGTTTGAAAAGCTACTGGGGCTGTGGAGGGGAGGGATACATACAAGCCTTCAATCCCAGCACTAGTGAGGCAGAGGCAAGCAGATCTTTGTGAGTTCGAGGCCAGCGTGATCTACAAAGTGAGTTCCAGGACAGCCAGAGCTATACAGAGAAATCCTGTCTCCAAAAAAACTTTAAAAAAAAAAAGTTTGAAAATCCCTGCTCTAGAAACATTCTCTGGATGTTTGGACGTTGGAAACACTGAAGGAGCTTGCTGTTCTGTGCAGAAACACTCACTAGCTGCACCTGTCTCCACCCATGCCTCTCAACGCTGGGATTACAGACTCGTACCCTGGGGAATGGCCTCTACACAGATGTTGGAGATCGGGACCTAAATCCTCGTGCTTACCCAGGAGGCACTTCCTTCATCGAGCCATCTCCCTAGCTACGGAGAAGCGTTTTCAGTGACAGATCCCATCCTTCGGGGTTTTGATTGAAATGTTCAGCCTCTCTAAATGTTTCCAAATGTGCAGCCGATGTCATACAGCCTCGGGAGGCCCCCTAGTCCTTTGAGAAACTGTACCATAGCCACAGATCCGGGCTCTGCTAGTGCCGAATGAATGCTGAGAGCTCCTTGCAGCCCGACGAAAAAGTCTCTCGTTGCCCCAGGTACAGCTACAAGCCAGAATGAAGCCGGCTTCTCCTATCCAGGTGCCTAAGCCTCCTGCACACGTGTTCGCTGTAGCACTTCACTGTGGGTTTCAATCTGGGAAACCCGTGTGGAAATCTGTTATGGCAGAGCAAAACATTAAGCGTGGAATGTTCTCTGCCAGCTATAAAGGTAGCAGAGGAAGGAAGGTTGTACGAAAGACTTAGTGATGTCCAACAGGCAAACTGACAAACCAAAACCAGAGATGGGTTCCCCACAGGCAGTAGCACCCTGCAAAGCGCGCCTGTGAGTCAGCTCAGGGAGGCCCAGCCCCTTCAGGAGAGCCTGATTTAGGATCAGCGCCTGCTCCCAGGCTGGGCTGGGCTGCGTCTCCTCCCAAGACCCACTCTTAAGAGCAGCTCCCCTTCTCCCTAGCTGCCCAAAGTGTCACATTTTGCTCATTCCCAAGCTCTCTCTCCCACCCCCTTCCCAGACAGCTTGCCAGTGAACCGGGGCTGTTGTAACCCACCTCCCGGCCTCTTCCTTTGGAGACTGCTGTTAAGCAACTTTCAACTCCTCTCATTGCAAAGGTATGAAGTTCCTCGGGAAGCCCAGCAGCCACACAGCTGCTTCTCTGCCTCTTTGCTGGCTCCTTTTGAAGATTCTGCTGCCGCCGGGGCACTGTCACCCTTATGACAACCGCTATGCTGGGTAAGTGGAGGCAACTTCCTGTCCTGTGAGGCTTTGATTTGTTTGGTGGGTTCTTTAGCTCTCTCGTGCCTCACCGTTTTGTTGTTGTTTGTGGTTTCTGTGCGACTCTGAAGGCTTTCATAGTCACCCGCCCCTATAAAATGTATATACAGCATCCAGCATTTCGGTTCAGTGGACTGAGAAAGCCCGGTAGGCAAGAGTCTGGCTAGATGCGGTTTAGAGTGTCCCAGCCCCAGCTGTGGCCTCAAAATTCAATGCAAAAGTGTCCTCGGGTGCTGTGGCCAGTATCTGCAGCATCTGCCTTGGTTGATGCTCAGCGTAAAGGATACTGTTGTACCACGTGAGTATGACCTGAAAATTAAGCCGTCTCCTTTAGAATTGTGCGCACCAGCAATGGGCTAAAATTCTCCTGTGACTAATTTAAGAACTAAATATGGTTTTTAAAACTATTTCAGAATGATTGACAGATATTTCAGATCTGGACAGCTCAAATAATTCAACACAAAATAAGATTTTTTTAAAATAAAAAAGCAGAATAAAAGTAGTCAACTGTAAAATTGCCGGTATTGGGGAGGCCCAGAGCTGGGACTGAAGAAGGGTACTACTGTGCACATTCTTATGATCCTCAAGGCTTGCCGAGGTACAGACAGCGTGCAGTTGGCTCAGATTTGCAGAAGCTGTTCTTTGAATCTGGATGTTATAGAGTGCTTGCATTTCAGAGAGAAGCCATCTTCTAGTTCCATTGCTTAGAGCTGAGGAGGAGCAGTGGTGTCCCCTCTCTTTAAACTGTACCCCTCAGTTGTCTCCAGTGACGAAAGCTTAGCATCCCAAAGAAAAGTTGCTTTTTTTTCCGGAATAGTGTGAGGAGTCTGTGAGAGCCTGGAGTACAGAACTGTGAATTGTGCTCCCCTTTCTCTCTCCAGGGACCTGGACTCGGCTTTTATTTAGTGATCTTCCAAATACAGGATTTACACGGAGACATTCACAAGCATGTTCTGAGGGAGGGGGGAAGTGTTTGATGAGATAGAGGTGGGAATATAACCTTCAAATTTCCCACCTGTGATTATTTTTTCCTGGGGCGCAGAAGGGCATTTACATGCAAGGGGTTCTTTCTAGTCTCCTGCTCAGGAAGGCCCAGGTTTTGCATCCTGTAGCTTGTCTTGTGCACACAACACTCGTTAGAGATGTGGGCAAAGAAGTCCCTGCTAATGACCCGTCCGCAGCCACACTCCTCTGGTGGAGGAGCTAATCTGACCCTTTGGCTGATGTCAGACCAGACCATAAATATATATCACCAATTTACATGTGTTTCGAGTGATAACAGGAGCTCACTCCACTCAGCTGTGGCCCTGTTCATAATTACTCCAGGGCATGGCGCTCATCAATAGTAAGTCACCAGGCCTGCTTCAGCTGAGCAGGTGTGCATCATCCCCCGAGCACCACTGGGTGTAGGAGAATGAGGCCCACAACACCTTTCCCAGGTAAACTTTTTAGCAAATGGAGCCACTCCTGGGGGCAACAGTCCTGCCTCCTCTCCTGCTATGCACTCAAGGTAGCAATTGCCATTTCTCTTAGACCACAACATAATAAGATAGTCCCAGATGTATAAATTACCAGATATCTGAAAGTTGGAAGGAAGGAAAAAAAGAGAAGCTGAAGGATTGCTCACTACCTGTCCATCATAATAGAAGCCTAAGGCCTCTTGAAAATCAGAACTACTTCTGAAGTTTTTACCACTGAAAATTTAACTCGCCTCAAGAGACAGAAGTCATTCTCTCATCACCAAGGACAAATGCTACTCAGATTTGCGAAGGTTTTGCTTTGCTTACTTAGGAACCACTCTGTGCATGTTTAGCTCTTTAGGGATCTAATCTGGTAGGAAAACAGGGTAAAATACCATCCAGCATTGTCTCTGTCTCTGCCTATTTAGCATGATTGTAAGCTGCCCCATTGCTATGCCTTCATAGGTTTTGCTGATTTTCTTGTTAATAATTATGGGCCAACCATATTCCTTGCATTCTGGTATAGAAATTTGGCAGGTCTTGCCCAAATGCAGCACTACATGACTGTCATCTGCAGGAAGGCCCCTGAGCATGAATAAAAATGAGAACGTTCAGGGAAAGCAGCATGCCCTTCAGAGCTGCTAATGAACATCATCAGGTCCTCTCTATACAAACAACAGTAGAACACAGCCAATGTGTAATAGAGGCTTCCTTTAAGTGTCTCAGGAAATAAGTTTTAAAATGAGTTGGAGAAGCTACAAGCCCACAGGGAAAATCTGAAGACAGAGACTGAGTCCTGTTTTCCGTAACTATCAGATCACATACCCACGAGGGGGGTTTAGAAAGACAGGTGAGGACAGCAATTTGATTTCCAACAATATTACTCTACCACTGCCCCGCTACTGGAGGACTGCCGGGGCCAGCAACACCAAGTCAGACATTCCCGTGGGAATCAAGGGGCACTCGGTAAACTCTTGTTTTCGTGGAAGGACCTAGTTATTTGCTGTACTGTGAGGTTAGGGCAGACAATGATCTGCAACATTGAAGACTAGGACCCAAGTGCAGGATGTCATGAATCTGAGAGTTCCTTCTGCGGTGGTGGTTGAACCATTTCAATCAGAGAAGACTTTGAAGTCTCCGCTTCTCTAGAACTGGTCAGTATGGCCAGGACAGTCCCATTTGTACCTACTGTTCTGATGTATTATTTGACAATGACCTCTTTGTGTCAGAGAAGAGTCCCCATGGACAGTATCTCGTGGGGGGGCACTTTTGTTCTTACACCATTAGCTGCTTTAATGGGGTTACCTGCATTCCTCTCAGCTACCGTCTCATTTCATTTCCAAAGAACAAATTTGGTTGTGATTATCCCGTTCCAGTGAAAAGCACGTCATTTGTTCCTTCTTATCCCTGGGAATGGCTCCCAGTTACTTCAGAACCAGTTTACGTCACTCTGGGGTAAGCACCTTCCAACCAATGTGTCTCTAGTCCTTTCTCATGCTGATGATCTTACCAAAATGACATGTATGTTATTCTTTTGCTCAAAGGTCAACTTTGGCTCCCTGGTGCTACCTTGGTCAAATCCAGATTTCTCTGCGTGGCTTTCGAGGCATCTATAATGGGTCTGCCTCTGTTCTATTCTTCCTTGTCTATGAGACCCACCCACCTCTAACTAAAGAAGTAGAGTAGCTCTGCAGACTTGTAGCCACCAAAGCAGGCAGGACCAGAAGCCTAAGGCACAGAGCAGTGCTCCCGGCTCACGGATGACAGAAATGTGCTGGCTGTGTGTCTGGGACATTATAAAGCACATGTGGCAAGTCAGTCATATGGTTGATTTTGAACCAGTCCCCCAGTTCCCAGTACCTTCCAGAAGCTCCTTTACTCTTTCTTTCTAAATGCTAGAGTATTCTTAGTTTTCCTTGTGTGCTGGCTCAAAGCAGGGCCCTGAAGAGCTGAGTGTTTATCAACTCATATAGCAAAGGCTTTCCTCACTGCAGTATGCTGTATGTTAGGGCTTCGTGCTTTGCTTACCAAAGATGCACAGGCTGCAGCTCTCTATGCTTCTGAACCAGTGGTTCTCAGCCTGGGAGCTGTAACCCACACGGCAGTCCCATATCAGAGAGCCTGCATAGCAGATATTTTCCTCACAATTTATAACAATAGCAAAATTACATTTATGAAGTAGCAATGAAAACAGTTTTATGGTTGTGGGTCACCGCAGCATGAGGGAACTGTCTTAAAGGGTCTCCTCATTAGGAAGGTTGAGAAGCACCGTTGTGAACTGAACTTACAGGCAGCCTATGAGGCTAGGCTCTCTCTCAGCGCACCCAGTTAGTGGAAAGAAGAATGTTTCCACTACTCCTGAGCCACGTTCTCCTCAGAGCCCAGTCTGGTAATGGATTCTTTATTTTATAGCACCAGGATGTCTTCTGGGAGATGGCAATGACCTATAATCCCCTCATCTCTTAGAAAGGCAGCAAAGGCTGCTAATGCTTCATCACATCACAGTTTTGACTGGCCACAAGCACACCGGTGATACTTCTCTGTCTCCACACAGAATTATAAGAGGAGGATGTGGAACTGCGGCAGAGAAAATAGAAGTCATCTTGGTGACTTGCTTTTTAGAGACTTCATTGTAATCAGTCAGTAGGTAACTAGTTTACTGGGTTAGAATTTGCTCTGCTGAGTCCATGGCATTCCATTCTGTCAGAGGCATCTGCTTTTTCATGGTAAAATAGACTGTGAAAGAGAAAGTTCCAGGAGTAAGGTCTGGTTACTGTTAAAAATTCTCTAAAAATTTATTTCATTGCATGATGAAATAAACTTTTAAGTAGTTTCCTTCAACAAAATCACCATCTTTGCCTTTTTTCAATATTTTTAAATGGTAAAACATTTTCTTTTAATAACTACTTTTAGTATATTATTAGGTTGCCTTGCTTGTGTTTGTTTGTTGTTGCTGTAGCAAAGATCCCCTATCCTTAATAACCTAAATAAATTCATTTTTCACTCAAATAAAAATTCAGAACAGCTATGCCTAGTTGGCTGTGACAGAAATCCAGGCCCCCAAGGTGCTGCAGCTTTGACCTGATCAATACCTAACTCCCAAATATGGTCCCAGAAGGAAGCTTTCCTATCACAGTTCAGCCAATAGGAAGAGGAAAGGAAGGTCAAAGGTCAGAAGATGAGATTGACCTCAGCCCGCTATGGATGAGCATTGGGCAGATGGTTTGTCATTAGCTGGAGGCCAGAGCTGGAAACGCTTGCTGAGGTACACTGGTGGGTTTCCAGTGGTCTCACTGACACCCCATGACCACAGCCCATTCTCCCTTAAGCTTGGTTCTCTAAATGCAGAGTTTCACACTTTAAATTGATTGAAAATACATAGTTTTATTTTACAAATGCTCTTTCCAGGTCGTAGAATGTCAGAACAAAAGGAGACAGAAAAAAAATAGCCCAATCTTCCTGTGTGAAAATGGAGCAAGCAGAACTCCACCAAGATAAAAGGAGTTTGCAGAGCTAGGGAGGGACTAGGACTAAAACCCAGGTCAGTGAGCTCTCAGCGCTCCTCACAGTTGATGCTATAGTGTTCGCTGGCTCTAGAAGTCATCAGAACCCTTCCTACTTCCTTGAATTGCTGGGGAGGAAGTCATATGTTTTGGCAAAGCTGGGGAGTCTTTAAGGAGGGACTATTTCATTTTTGTAAATATTTGTAAGGTGTCTGTCTGCCTGTTGCTAGTCTCAGACCACGGAGATGAAAGAGCAGTTCATGCACGCTACATAATGAGTAACTCAAGCAGGTAAACAAGGAATTAGAATCCCATCCCCACAGAGAAAAGTATTTGTGCCTGGTAAGTGCATGAGAGGGTCACCTAATCCAGACTGAAGGATGGAAAGGGGGGTCAAAGTTGGTTTCTCAACTGTGAGATATTCTTCGAAAGACAAACAGAAATTTGAGTGGATTATTGAATGTATAAGGTTTGTTGCCTTTTCCTTTTAAATAGTTGGTACTGGAAGGTATGGCCTCATCTCTGGCATAAAAGAAAAACAAAGCCCACAAGTAGAAAATTGAGGAAGGCTTTCCAGGCACAGGGGATACTTCATTTCAAAGAGCTCCGGGAAAGCTCAGTGAGGTCTAGATAATCGGAGTTATATTGCTTCTCTCACTGAAGATGAAGGTGTAAAAGTAATGTATTTTGTCATCTGTTGCTTGCAATTCTAATATCACCTAAAGTGATAGAATACTAATATATTTTCAGGGAATTCAGACAAAGTTTTAAAAGGAAGTTCTCTCTGGACTCCCTGAGAAGGGAAGATTAAAAAAGTCAGGTGGTTCTCCACAAGACAGCTGAGTAGTGATATTATATCATGAGGTTGCTGCAGTTACACACAGAGATGGGGCCAGTTAAAGAACCATTCAAGACGTAGAACTGTTACAATTAGGTAATTAGCTAAAAGAAGGATAAATGATTCATACTCAGGATTGTATAACTGAACCAAAATTGTTACAATGAACATAAACATTTTTTTCAGATGTGTGCAACTAAAGATGCCCATTTTAAGCCCAGTTGGATATATGGGTCTGAAACTAGAGAGAGAGACAGAGACAGAGAGACACATAAAGAGAGATGGAGAGAGATGTAAAAAACACAGAGAGACAGGAAGAGAGACAGAGGGAAAGAGAAAGAGACAGACAGAGAGAGACAGAGGGAGAGGGTACACACACACAGATACACACGCAGAGGGAAAAAAGATATATATTTTTTTCACACAGAGACACACACACATACACAGAGATAGGCAGAAACACAGAGGGGGAGACAGACAGACACAGAGAGAGAGAGAGAGAGAGAGAGAGACAAACATACACAGACACACACAGAGAGACTAAGAAATAAACTGTACTAAATGATATGCAAAAGAATTTCTAAACATCAGGTAGAGCACCCAGAAAGAGTGCAATGACATGAAAAGAGGAGACAGCCAAAAACTAGGGGAAATGTCAGAGAAGAGACTAATAGAAAGGTCCAGAAAATAAAAAATACAGAAAATGACAATTAAAGGAAATGAATGTTGAAATGTCAAGAGAGGTCAGTTACTTCCATTATTGCCAGCTGGTACCTGGTGGTTGACATAAAAGTAATCAGGTGCAGCACACACCGCCTGTCTGAGCTCTATGCGCTACCATACAGTTCACGAGCTTCGGGCAAGGGGCTGGAGGTTGAAACACACAAAGACACACAGAGACAGCACAGACAGACAGACCGAGAGACAGAGACACGAACCTCTAGTTACTGGTAAGAAGCCCTCTATTCAATAGCACCATGGAGGCTTATATACCCAACAGTCAGGTGGGCCAACAGGTGAAAACCTTATCCTCTGATTCTCAAGGCGAGGCAACACATGCTCGTGAAGCACAGCTTTCAGTAACTCAAATCAGAAGGAAGTAAAGATCTCTAGCAGGGAAGAGCAGCTGGAGGCCAGGACTCCATATGATCCCAACAATCAGGTGTGATGTCATCAAAGATACCTTTGGCCAAAGGATGGCTGAGAAACCTGAGCACATTGAAGACTGGATGGAATGTGAAAAATTAGCACTGAGTGGATGATAATTTCAGGTGGCTTATCCCTGAAAGGAAGGTGGTCACAGGGATGAGGAATTGAAACCTCACATGGAAGGAGAGCTTTGCTATTCTGTTTTTATTTAAGGAAGGTACAGTATGTTCTTGTCTCATATCGGGAGGTATAAAGAATGAGAGACAGTAGATAAAGAAGAGGCAGAGAGAAAGTGATGGAGTGGAACCTCCATGAGACTGTTGTCCCTTACTTTTTCTACATGTTAGGGGATGGTGTCCTACTCCATGACAGCAAAATGAATAGAGACCTGAATAAAGGAGCAAGGGTTTAGGTTCTGGATGTTCCTGGGGGAAATGACCCGAACGCTTTAGAAAAATCACCAGTGATGGTGAAGATGATAGTTCACAATAGAACCATCTCCAGCCCATGAATTTCTTCTGAGTAGTTCATGTAACGTCACGTGACAAGCAACACTACCCGTAACCTGTCACTGTGCCTGTGGCATCTTCACAGATGGATAAGGATGTGTTTAACACACCTGTATGAGGTGACAATGAAAGTCAAACAAGAGGTCAGTAGCCTCCAGTCCCCACCCATTCTCTTTCTTTTCTCTGTGTCTGGGAGAAAGACCTCTCAGCCTTATGTCTGGCTAATTTCTCCTTCAGGCTAGGGAGGCAGGAAGAGAGAAAAGTCGGAGTGTTTCTTCCCTGCCTCTCATTTCTGGCTTCATTTAGTGCACCATTCTGATAGTAGCTGGGTCTTCTATGAACATCTCTTGCTGGGAGCTCCCTGCCAGCATCCAGATCTCTCTGGCCTCTAAGGCGTAATTTGTTTGTTCCTCAGAACAAGGGACCACCCATGTGTGGGTGCTTCAGCACCCCTCGACAGTCCACTCCTATCATGCTTCCATTAATGGTCTGTTGTTAAATAACCTTAATTGAACCATCTAAGTAGAATGTCTCTCTTCTGGTGAAACACCTGGAATTGAAAGCGCACACACACAAAAAAAAAATGTTTGTAGACTTGTATTAGAGCAGTTTCTGGGGGCTCTGAAATGAAAAACAGAAAACCTAAAAACATAATAGCAGTGCAAGAAAGGAAAGGAGAAGACAACCGCTAATTTCTCTTTCTCTCCCATAGGAGGAAATGGCACAGTCCTTTGTAAGTCAACACACACTGCAAGGTGTTCTATCATACAGTGTGCTAATAGCTAACTGGAAATGCTCAGCTCTTATGCGGTGCATAGTTTACAAGACTGAGTGTGTGCATACTCTTCCACCTTTCTGAGGCATTAAGTAAAAGTCTTTGGACATCTCAGCTTTTTTCTTAGAAAGAACTGGAAATGCCTTCTAGTCCATCTCCCGACCTTCCAACCTTCACCCCGCCTCCTTCCATACACTGACTGCTGATCACACACTGGCCATCATTCCTCCACACATGTGAAGTGAAGATCTTCAGGGAGTCTGTTTCTGCCTTGCAGAGAAAGTGTGTGGCCATTTCTACTCTCTGGTAGATGCTCATGTTTTAATGCAAGCGTCTAGGCAGAAGAATAGAGAGAAGGAGGGAGAGAGGGCTGGAGGGAAGGGTTAACATATGAGCAAGTAATTAAATCAAAGGAAAATGACCATTCCTTGTGTCATAACATGCTCTCTCCTGTTGATTTCTCGACATGCCCCCACCCTGGATTGTTAAGTTACTATAGACTTAGGTTGCCTGCGAAGAGAGGAGACTTTCGGAGTGTCACACATCTATCCCAGATACAGGCCTGGTTTATGTTTGCACACATGGAATCTTCAGCCTTTTGCATGTGTGGCCTCAATGGCCGTATTTCCATTTGACCTACTTGCCTTTCAAGATTTCTGTATGTTGTCCGACTAATGTATGACTCAGATAAGTGTCTACTGTGTTCCTTATGGTTTTACACATTTGTAAAATATGGCTTTATCCTATCCATCATGACAGTATGGGATGTCTGATGATGTGATAACAGCACATCTCACCTCAAAATCCCTACACATCCTGGAGACTGGAGGCCTTTGAGTGCTGCCAGGATAGCTGATTCTTTAGAGCTGATGGAATGTTTTCTTATCAGCTAGTGTCTAAGCACTTAGCTTATGGGTAAGTAAAGAAAGGGATGGAGGAGAACCCAATTCTCCTAAGTTTTCAGACCTCTGTAAAGTACAGAGAGATGACAATGAGTAACAATTAGGAAATCAATTTGAAAACACCTGAGAACTTTTGCGCATTGTAGCTTTTCTCTAAAATGATAATGTTTTTCTTTGCCCATAAAGGCCTGGTTTGCCGATAGTGTGTTATCCACATATCCACTCTAAATGTCTCCAGTTACTCCTACCCTTCTCAGTATCGTACTTCTATGGTAGTTACTTTTCTTGTTGTTATAACAAGATACATGGCAAAAGCAGCTTAAGGAACAAAAGGTTTGTTCTGGCTCCAGTTTGAGGTTATAACACATTCTGGCAGGGACGGCATGAATGTGGCAGCTAAGGAAGCTGGCCACACAATGTCCCCAGCAGTATCAGAGGCAGGGGAGTGCTGTGTGCTCGCTTTCTTCCCTTTATCCTTTCTAGACAGTCTAGGATCCCATTCCAGAGGTCAGTGCCAGCCACATGTCCAGTGGGTCCTCCTTACTCAGTTAAACATCTGGAAATGCCTGCTCACATACCCAGAGGCATGTTGTCAATGGAAATTAACTTACATTTTTCCATTTCTGACCCCCAACTTTTACTAATAAAGGGAAAGAAAGGGAGGGAGTCGGGGAGGGAAGAAGACAAGGAGGGCACACATATAAAAAAGGAATGAGAATGTCAGTGTATTAGGTCAGTGGGTGCTCTTGGCTGACAAGATGGAGGGCCACAGCATCTGCACTGTGTCATCTCACTCCCATGCTTCCTGCAACAAGCTCTAAAGGCTTCTTATCGCTTCTCTCCTTCCAAGGCATCTCTCATTCTTTCTGTCAGCATTGCTGATAGACAGCCTGCATATTACAGGTTGATTTAAGGTCCAGCAGTCTTAGACCAAATCTGAGATACTAAAAAAGAGCCCTGCTTCAGGTACTCGTGAATAAAACAAAGTCTCTTGGGGGATTTACATTCTAAAAGGATGATTGAAAATTAATAAACCATGGTGTTGAGTTCTGATAAGGGCTGTGGAGAGAGATAAAGTACAGAAGGGGGGATAAAGACTGTCAGGAGAGTCGATGGGAGGAATAAAGAAGGCGACCAGGAGTAATAACCGCCAAAGACAGAAGTTTCTAGATATAAGAAAGTGTCAAGCTGAGAGTCCCTGTGCAGGACCTTGAGCGGTGTCCTTGCCAGTCAGTAGCATCACCTAGGAACATGTTAGAAAGGGAACTTCTCAGTTTGGAAACCTTCTCTCCAGCAAGGAGTGCTGGGAGTGGGACCCAGCAACCTCTACCTTAAACATCCCAGGCTGTGATTATGATAAGGTTTGGGAAAGTCTGGAGTGAACCAGAAATGAGGACAGTGGGGTCCAAGGCAGAAGCTTCCATTGAGGGGAGCAATATGTCACGTATCCTTTGCTATTACTGCTGTCCACTA
>PVIU01014159.1:0-53079 GCA_004026605.1 Ondatra zibethicus | reverse complement strand
GTTTTCTAGGGTATCTTTGAGGAATTTATTCATTTCTTCTAACTTTTTGTTAATTTTCTCATCCCTTTCTTTAAAGGAGTTTTTCACCTCTTCTTTAAAGGTCTCTATAACTTTCATAATGTTACGTTTAAAGTCAATTTCTTCTACTTCTGGGATAGGTTGCTCAGGTTTTCCTGTTCCATATTCACTGGATTCTGGTGTTATCATGTTGCTTTTCAGGTTGTTGGATAAATTCTTGGATTGGTGCCTGCCCATCTCTTCCTTCAAATGTGTTAGGGAGAGTCTCGGTGGCTTGGTCCCTCAGTCCGGGTGTATCCGACTGCACTGGGTCAGGGCCCCTTGCTTGCAGATGTATCTGCTGGCACTGGATCAGGGCCCCTTGCGGCGACCGGATGTATCGGAGTCTGGATGCATCTGCCAATGCTGGGTAGGACTCCATGCTGGCCCAGGAACTCCCAGTCCAAAGGGCAGGTTTAGTGAAAGTTGCCCGCTCTGCTCTGCTCCTCTAGCACTGGGCTCACTCTTCCCCCAAAGCCTCAGACGGGAAGTAGGCTGAGTTCGGGGGCAGCTAGGACCCTGCAGATGGAAAGGGGTGCCCGGGGCGAGCTGGGTTGGGATAAGCTGAAAAGCCGGTAGAGGGGGGCCCTAAGTGGCCAGAAAGCCTCGGGGACGGGCTGGGACCCACTTACCAGGGTCCGGATGAATCTGCTGATGCTGGGAAGGACCGCTTCATCAAAACTAAGAGTTGAAAATGGAACTGTAAGATTGTGGTGACAATACTATGTACTACTGTGTTTCTGAATAAATAGTGGAACAAAAATGAGAAAAGACTAACACCTCCAAAAAGAATACTTATGACAAAGACATGACAGCCTTTTTCCTTTGAGAATTTTACTGAACTATATGAGATATGAGATTTACACATGGCTCAAACACATGTGCAGCAGTTTAAAAGGAATCTTGAGGATGAATACAAAAGCTGGGCATGTTCATCCCAGCATTCTGGAGGCTGGCAAATTTCTGTGAGTTTCAGGATAGGCTGCTCTATATAGTGAGTTCCAGCACAGGCAAGGCTGTCTAAAGAGAACCTGTCTGAATAAATGAGAAATAACCCCAAAATAAAAGTGAGCACTTTATTTACATCACAGAGTGTATACATCTCAAATGGAAAGTTAAAGGAAACATTTTACACAAAAAATGTTAATGCTGACAGCCATACCTGTGGAGCTTGCAAAAGTGATCACATTAAGTGATACAATAGTATGTTTAGTTGATCATTATGAGATTAATATCTAACAAACTCAGAGAAAGTCAAGAAAACACAAGCAAATTGTGAATGAATTAATGGGACAATGTGGGATGTGAATATTGTATTATATGGGGATAGGAAACTCAGGAAATCTCAATCTGATATGAAGTGAGAAAGGAAAGAGTAAGTTAAATAGTAACTCAAGGGAAAGCCTGTGCTCCAGGATGGGTGAGGGAGAAGGTTTGAATACAAAGCAATGAAACAGATCAATCAAAGAAATGACAGATGAAAGAAATGAACAAAAGTCTAGTTGCATTCTGGCAGCAACATTAAAAGACAAAAGTGAAATTCAAGTCTGGAAAGGTAGGGCAAGGCAGGTCTCTAATGTCAGCACTCAGGGGAAACAGGCAGGCAGATCTATGTGAGGTGGAAGCTAGCCTGGTCTCCTTATCATGTTATAGGATCAGGCAGGGCACATAGAGAGACTGCCTCAGAAACAAACACACAAGAAAGAAATTCAAGTTGTATTTTCTACATTGATGTTAAATTTCTCTAAAATATACCTTTTGATAAAATGGTGGCATGAGTATTAGGAAGCTGATAGTCACAGTTTGAATAAGAATGTCCCCCACAGACATGTATTTGAACTCTAACTCCCAGTTATTAAAAATATTTTGGGAAATTTTGTTGTTGGAACATTATTAAATAAAATATGTCACTGGGGACAGGCTCTGAAATAAAAAAAATGTGCCCAAGCCACCTCTGTTCTGGATCCCTCCTTAAAGATTGTGGTTGAGGACATCATCTCTCTGCTTTCTATTCCAACCACATGGCTGCTTGCTGTCAGCCCTTCCTGCCATTATCTACTTTTATCCTTCTAGGAGAATTAACCAAAACATGCTCTTTCTTATGTAAGTTATTGTGGTTATGGTGCTTTATGAAACCAACCGATTCCTATAGTCAACCATTGTCTGCCTGGATTTAAGGCTTCTTTCAGATAAAACATTCATATCAGATTCTGAAACCTGGTGAGAGGAATACAGTGCGGTAGGTAGGTCATGGATACCATGTGGGACACACAACTGTAGTTTTCCTAAAAAGTCCCAATATGGTCTCTGATGCATACATCTGAGATATTGAGTGCTCCCCTTGTTCAATATGAACTGACAAGATTATCATTATTTCATCTCATTATATGATAGGCTTTGAGGACACTCCCAGTTTTCCTTTCATGAAAAACTGTGTATAGTATGCTATACTTAATAAACTTTTTTGGCAAAAGGCATAGATCATGCAAGAACCCTTAGCCAATCCTTTCTATCTTCTTTATGCTTGTCCCCTGTACTTTCCTCCTCACAACACTGTTCAGGTCACAGGAACATCCTGAAAGATATAGTTGGAAAAATGGAAGAGCAAGAGCCAGAGTATGGAGAAGAATAGTGAAGAAACATCTGGACCGGCCCCCCACCCTGTTAATTGGCACAATGCTTCAGGAGACTCAGGGGCCAACAACAATTCATCCTGACTAAGAGATGGGTGCCTGAGGTTGGGACCTGGTGGAAGGGTACCTCTTTTTCAGAGGTGGAATTAGTTATGAGCTGCACAGGATCCAGTAAGTAACCTCCCACCCATGCTCAGACAGGTTAAATTCTTAGAATTCTATGCAAAGTAAAGACATGAACGAAGGTCTGATGCTTTCATTTCTGCATTATCTCTATAGAAACCCTCAATGAATCAGGTTCAGGTCTAGCACCACAGGGTCACTACTCTACCCTCTCTGTACCTCACTCCCTGATACTGTTCCATAGAGTTCACACTCCACACATTCATCCTCCCAATCACAGATGGAAAATTCTTTCAAGTGTTTAATATATATGCTACCACTTCTGCTAAATAACCATTTCTGACTTGTTCTTTCCAGGAAACAGTGAAACAAGAGATGCCTAACACTCAGTGAACCCATTACAGCTGATCAGGGAGCAGCACTCATGATATGTGGCACACATCCTGTATTTCCCACTGATTCATCTTGAAACCAATCTTCTGTCTGGAATCTTCATGCTACACACCCTTAGTCATCAATAGAATTCTCAACTAATAAGAAATGAGATTTCGTCTCTGCCTAATCAGTGTCCACACTCAAGGTCCTCAACAGTAACAAACCCTGCAGACAAGGCAACGAAAAGAACACAGAGACACTGTATCAGTGGGAATTAAACTTACTGCAGTCACCATGCAAGTAAGTCAGTGTGCAACTTCTTCAACAAATAAATTCACATAAGATTTAAATATACCATACATGTGGTTTTGTATGAAATAATTAATTATAGTACAGTCATTCAATAATGAATAATTACTCACTGATAAACATATGCAATGGGCAGCAACAAAAATGGAAAACAGAAAAATACATATATGACATGTGAGCACTGATACATTTCTACGTTGTTCTCATTCAATCACGATAAGACAATAAGTGAGACGTTTCATACCCCTACAGATTCTAAGCAAGTTGTTGGAAGAGGAATGTACAATTTCTGCAAAACAAATGATGTAATGCAGATATGAAATCTGGAGAAAGCTCCAAGACTTCAAAGACCTTAGAAAATTAAACCAAAATTTCAAAATCTTATAAAATTATTGCAATAAAAACAATTGAGTAATGGCAGGAAGACAGACAACAAGAGATGTCAATGGGAAGACAATATAGACAGAGCTTAATACTCTACAGAGATGCTAAATAATTCTTTCAAAAGTCCTGCTGGCATTATACGAGGAAATGGGAAAACTGACCACAAAGGAAATAGAATAAAAAAAAAATTCAAATCCTTCAAAGTTAGGAGATCAGGAAACAAACTTAAATGAAAAAATTTTTCCTAATTTTATAACTTGCTAAAAGCAGAGTAATAAAATTCATAAAATAGACAATAAACACACAAATGATAGAAATGCAATAGGGATGTCATTGTTCACAAAACACAAAATAAATTATATTTTATTAGTATTAATTCTTACATAGAAATCAAACAGCATATACAAGAAAATAATCTTGAGGATTATTTACAATAGAATATTCCACAATAATTTCTAGAAAACCAAACAATGTGGCAAACACAATTTCCTTTCCCATTTGTACATTTTGTTTTTTTAAAAAATATTAGATTTTTAAGTTTTTGCTTATGGGTATTGATATCTTGCACCATATATCTATCTACATTCATATCCTCTGTTTTTGTGCTTGATGCCTGCTGGGGTCGAAAGAAGGTATCAGATCTCCAGACCTGGTTTTCAGCCACCACACAGGTGCTGAGAACTGAACTATGTCCTCTTCAAAAGCAGTACATGCTATAACCTACTGAGCCATCTCTTTGGTTCCCTCTAAGATATATCATACATTTCTTTCTACCTTTCAGGCCACTTGGTTCTGTACCACAGGTTTAACAGTAAGCCTAGACTATGAGAAAGAGATTTTTTTTGAAAGCATGTGGATTTTAAACACAGTACTGTACTCTGTAGATAAAGAGAAAACAAAATAGAGGATTCTGTAAATGATTCACAATTGCCATTGGGTCAGAATAATGAAAATACTTAGGGACCATTTTCAGTTAATATAATGTGAATTCCGCCACTTTTAATCACAGATCAGTCAAAACTCAAGGACTGACATGGAACTGAATGATTGAGATGACAATATTTTACACTAGTGAGTTACTGAATTTATCATGGAACAAAGAAAGAAGCCAACAGAACACACATGAAGAAATAAAGTATCATGCAATGAATATCATGCAATGATTCCTCTGAGAGTTTCTTTCCTCTGTGAGATGTGAGACCTATTCAAACACAGTCCTTACACTTGCAGCATTTCTCCTGAGCAAGTGAGACTACAGGAAAGTTATTTTCAACCACACAAACTAGACTGCTGCAATTCTGCCACATCCAATCTCTGTACAAAGTTTGTTGAGCAAGATCTAGGCATTGTCATTCCTCCTGAGAGAAATACAAAGCCATAAAACTGAATGTCATTGGATCTTCAACTTAAAATAGGGAGTGTCTGAGACAGCTGTGTTGGTACACTGCTTTAATTCATGCATTAAGGGGACAGAGACAAGTAATTTTCATGTAAGATCAGTCTTGGTCTACATGGTGAGTTCTGAGCAAGATAGGGCAACAGAGTGATTGAATGAAATAAAGCAAAAGTCAAACAATACCTAGCCAATTTGTCCATGCACACGTGGGAAGACTGCTTTTTACTGAACCAAAAGACAATTATAGTCTATTTTTCTCACACACTGGGTGATCAGAATTATTTAAAAGATGCTTTTCAAATTTGTCCTAATCTGTAATTTTTTTTACAACTGTAAAATGTGTGGCTTGATATTTATCCACAGCATCCACAATGCTGCATTTTCCCACACTAAGGTATAACATTAAGAAGGCATCTTGAGTTCTTAAAGAAGACAATATCTGAATGCTGTATTTACATACTCTAGCTCATACATCTCAGAAGGAAAATAAACAATTATTAATAATTTTTTTAGTAAATGTTAATGTTCTCAACTATTGGTGTAGGGCTTGGTAAAATATATTTTCTGTATTTTCAGATTCTATCTAATCTGCACTGGATTCTCTGGGGAATAATTTCTTTTCTTTCCTTTCCTTTCCTTCCTCCCCCCCCCCACCCGTGTCTCTCTTTCTTTCTTTCCGTTTTCAAGATAGGCTTTCTCTGTGTAACAGATCTAGCTGTCCTGGAACTCGCTCTGTAGTCCAAGCTAGCCTCAAACTCAGAGATATGCCTGCATCTGTTTCCCAAATGCTTGGGATTAAAGGTATGCACAACCACTACCCAGCATCATGGAACTAATTTCTAAGCAGCCATTGGGATAGTAGTCACAGGAACAAATTCCACTCTCTTGAATAGGGAAGTAGTAGAATGGCAAAGTTAGAAACTATGGGTGAATTTAAATTCCAGGAGCTCTGTAATTGCCACAATAGCATGAGAACCCTGATTACAGATTATTCTTCTGTGACTATGCTGGCAACCATAATATAAATGAAAAGAATCCCAATAACTCCAATTCATATGATCTAAACTTTACAGACATGGGCAGATAGCCACAACAGAATTTGACAGTCAGTGTCCTGCACAGCAGCAGCAAAACTAGTTAAACCCCTGGTTAGGTTTCCCAGTCCTTCAGCTCCACTGGGCTTCAGGCTCCCCCACTGCACTCCTGACTGATAACTCTTTCAGAAGCCACATAAGGTGTCCTTCAGCTGAGGGGAGCTTTCCTGTCCGTACAAGATATGGAGATGACAGTTGTGTCCTCTATTTGGTTTTGAACGATGTAGTTATTAGAGGTCCCTCTGGGAATGCTGGGTTTTCTGGAACATCATGCCCTGGTTCAGGTAACATGGCTCCTATAATCTAGATCTCACCGTCCACTTGCACAAATGAAATTGCTTCTGAAATTTCCAAACCCACATAATCTATGCTTCATTTCCCTATCACTCCTCAAATCAGGTGACTGTCCCAGCTCCAATGATACCCAGTTTGTCCCACTCTGTGCAGACGACCTTCTACAAAGCTCTCTAGCTATCAGACCTCTTCCACCCAGCTTCCCAGGTGTTGCTGCTATCATACACCAGAACTTTGTACAAATGAGTACAGAATAAAGAAAACAATATTGTATGAGGGGTACAAGGTCAGATATCTTCATTGTACATGTTTATAAATTGACCCCTGGAAATTTTTGCTGAATTACATAGGATAATAATCTAATGTCATCAAGCAGAGGCATCTTGATCTAGGGAACACCCGAAAATGGCATCCCAAGAGTCTGTTGATCTGGTTGCATTCTACAGATTGCTAAAGGCCAGTCCAGAAGATTAAATTTTCACTGTATCCTGCATCAGATTAATCATCCCTAAAACATCAGTAATTAATACAAATTATCACATTGTCTTTGGCCAAGAAGAGCATGAATAAACTCAAGATTGTACTAACCATTTGCATTAATGTTTAACCAAACTCCAAAACTGAGAACACCAAATGTTCTCAAACAATACTCCCTTATTAGTTGAATATGAATATCTGCTTGTAATAAAATCCATGAAGCACTTAGGCAATGGTATGGTTTTGCTCATTGTAGCATGTTACCTTGTCTAAGGTCTAAACATTTTGAGCCTTGCTGTTTTTAGTATCAATATTCTAATATAGTACTTTAGAATCGAACTAAATATTTCACCATCTGTTTCAGTATCTCAGAATGCTCTCCCAGCAAACCCTTGGAGATTTCTGAGCAGTATATATGAGCACGTACATATTTCCTTGATATAAGTCATTTTTTAAAGCTTCGTAGTCTCTTGATATTTGTATAGATGAATTCACACATGGAATTAAGCTGATTATATGTCTTTATTAAAGTACTTTCCTGAGTTTTATTTCATGTTGAATTTTCTGGTATGTCTGCAATATTAGCATTGTATAAAGAATTTAACAAATGGAATTTGATTCATTTATTGAGGCTCATAGAGTGGAATTTCAAGGTAAAACAGGATGTGACAATAGCAAAATTGTGTTCAGTATTTACCCATGGACAGCAATGTACTGAGGGTTATTGGAGACTGACTGACTTGTGGAGTCTATACATGAGTTCATGATCATGCATAAACATAGCCCAGCTTGGATGATGTCCTTCAGTAACACAGGCTTGCACTAATATTTTCATTTTGTCCCATTGCAGACCACTCACTGTCCTTCATGAATGCAAGGGAGAGTGGCCTTCTTTCCTGGGCTTCCTAATCCTCAACATTCTGTCTGTGTTGAGCCCTTTTCTGTCGGACTATGTACTACCATAGTAGTAAGCCTGGAGCAGTGAGGACAAACAATCTGCCCTACTTTAGTTGACCCAAATGCTTTCTCTCTAATATTGATTTTCTGGTATGTAAGTTTGGAGGAACAATTAAGAGATACAGCACATGTTGTATGACAGACTTTTCCAGGGGAGATATAGCATTCATATGCACCCAATCAGCCAAAATGGGAACTGACAACAGAACCAAGTATGCTTGCCACTGAAATCCATCTAGTTGAACCAATGGGTTTTACTGGTGTTACTTACATAAATACAAGAATGGAGTTGCTTACAAGAACAAAAGCGAATCGAAGACAGTTGCCATCATGAAATGCCAAACCAGCATAAAATACAGCTTATGAACACTGGACACCCAGAGAATACTACACACCTGTAGGCATATCTACATGTATTGTAGATATATATTGTATCTTACTGGCTCAATTATTCTAAACAGAAATCTGGTATAAGTTTTTTTCAATGGAATTAAGCATAGTGATTCCTGACAGTTTCAGGGACTTCCGGAAGCTATTTTGAGTTTTATTTACAATCTTAATCATCTTCCCTTCAGTCTCCAGAAAACTGACAACCAACAGCACAGTCTTCAGGCTTCTCCATTTTGTATTCATTATGAATTATTTGACAGTGACAAAGTAAAACATTTTAATGAAAAATTTCCTACAATGTCACACATTTGCAGAATTTTTCCAAAATAAGTCTAGGTTTTGTTTCCTAAGATTCGAACATTACTCAAAGGCTTTCACACATTTCTCATGTGCATAATAATTCCCTAGTGTGGATGCGGTAGTGGTCCATAAGGACAGAGTTTGGATAAAGCATATGCCATATTACTTAGTATAGAAATTTTGTCTTCAGTATGTATTCCTTGATGTTTTCTTAGACCTGAGAGACAGGTAAAGAGTTTGTCATATACATTGCATTTATAAGGTTTCTCTCCTGTATCAATTCTTTGATGAGTTCTAAGGTGGGCTTCCTGGATAAGGGATTGGCTAAATTCACTGCATTGGTAAGATTTCTTCCAGTATGAATTTTCTGATGTTTTCTAAGAACTGAGCCACCAGCAAAAGATTTGTCACATTCACTACATTTGTAAGGTTTCTCCCCTGTATGAAGTCTCTGATGTGTTCTAAGATGGTCTTTCTGGATAAAGCATTTGTCACAGTAACTACATTTGTATGGTTTTTCTCCTGTATGGATTTTCTGATGTGTTCTAAGATTGGCTTTCTGGATGAAGCATTTGTCACATTCACTGCATTTGTACGGTTTTTCTCCTGTGTGTATTCTTTGATGTCTTCTAAGGTGGGCTTTCCGGATAAAACATTTGTCACATTCATTGCATTTATAAGGTTTTTCTCCAGTATGACATTTCTGATGCTTCCTAAGATCTGAGCCAACGGTAAAAGATTTTCCACATTCACTACATTTGTAAGGTTTTTCTCCTGTATGAATTCTCTGATGAGTTCTAAGATTGGCTTTCTGGATAAAGCATTTGTCACATTCACTACATTTGTAAGGTTTCTCTCCTGAATGAATTCTCTGGTGTCTTCTAAGGTTGGCTTTCCGGATAAAGCATTTGTCACATTCACTGCATTTGTAAGGTTTCTCTCCGGTATGAATTTTCTGATGTGTTCGAAGATCTGAGCCAACAGTAAAGCATTTGTCACATTCACCACATTTGTAAGGTTTCTCTCCTGTATGAATTCTCTGATGTTTTTTAAGCTTGGCTTTCTGGATAAAGCATTTGTCACATTCACTGCATTTGTAAGGTTTCTCTCCAGTATGAATTTTCTGATGCATTCTAAGATCTGAGCCAACAGTAAAGGATTTCTCGCATTCACTACATTTGTAAGGTTTCTCCCCTGTATGAGTTTTCTGATGTCTTCTAAGGTGGGCTTGCTGGATAAAGCATTTGTGACATTCACTGCATTTGTAAGGTTTCTCTCCTGTGTGAATTCTTTGATGTATTCTAAGAGATGAGCCAACAGTAAAGGATTTCCCACATTCACTACATTTGTAAGTTTTTTCTCCTGTGTGAATTTTTTGATGTGTTTTAAGTTGGGATTTCTGGATAAAGCATTTGTCACATTCACCACATATATAAGATTTCTCTCCTGTATGAATTCTTTGATGTCTTTGAAGACCTGAGGAGGTGGAAAGGGATTTGCCACATTCATTACATCTGTAAAATTTCTTTCCACTGTGGGTTCTGTAATGGTATTCAAGGTGTGACAATGTATAGAAGGACTTACTACATTGTTTACATTCATAAGGCCTTTCTCCTCCATGAATATTCTGATGTTTTCTAAGACCTAAGCAGCAGATGAAGGGTTTTCTACAGTCATTACATTTGTAAGTCTCCTCTCCAGTATGATGTCCCAATGAATGATAAAAGCACTTACCACATTCCGTACATTTGTAGGATTTCTCCCCATAATGGATTTTGTAATGTACTTTGTGGTCTGGCAAATAGAGAAAGGACTTACTACATTCTGTAAACTTGTAGTGTTTCTGTCCAGCATGAGGTCTCTGATGTCTACTGAGGCTCAAATAGGTCCTGAAACATTTCCCACATTTCCTGCATTGGTATGGTTTTTCTACCCTATGGATTTGTTTCACCTTTAATTTATGTTTAGAGTTAAAAAATTCAACATACTCTGTATTTTTGTGTTCTTTCTTTCCAGTCTGGATTTGTTGATATTGGCTAATGATAGGGCACAAATTTAAACGATCCCCATAATCTTTATATTTATATTTTTCTTCTGCGGTGATCCCACTTTTATATCTCTTAGGGTTTGATGATTCATTAGAGGCATCACTGTGGCTACCACTTCTGTACTCCTTGCAGTTTTCTGTAGTATCACTTGTGTTATTAGGTACAACTTGGGAGGATTCAGGAATCATTTCGCCAAGCTTATAACATTTGTAAGAATTCTCTTGGGTATTCACATGTTGATGGACAATATGCTTTGAACCTTGATCCAAGGCTTTCTTGTATTTACCACATACACAATGGTTCTCTGGAAAATTAGTACAATTAGGGATTAATAAGGATTGGTGCTTGATTAAACAGATTCAATGAGTGATGCATCCTTCAGTTTTCTAAGACAAATGAATTAGCAATTCTTAGGAATAGAACTCTCACCAGATACCATTTGCATTTCAATATCATTAAATAAATACTCAGAAGAATCTCCACCCTGATCACCATCAAACTACAAGGATCAATAATAGCCTTCTCATTTTTACCTAATCTGCATGCCTTGCAGAAGGTTGAACAAAACGGTGATAGGGCAATAACGTACTTTGAGAAAGAAGCTCTTCTACTGATCATATGGAGATCCCTTTTTGGTTGCTGTTTATATTTTTGAAAGAGTCACCCTGTGTGGCCTTCATCACCTAGGAACTCATTATGTAATCCAGGCTGACCTGGAACTCACCAGACTCACTTGTTTCAGCTTCCCTAGCAATGGGATTAAAATCATGCAGTGCCAGGACTAGAGACCGTATCTCAAAAAAATTTAAAAAAAGAACAACCACCAACACACCACCAACAGCTCTTTATCTCTTCAAAAATCTCTCCATTGTTTTAAAAATCAGAAATAGGTGAATAGTTTAATACAAGAGTAAAATCAAAATATTCCAATTGAATACTCAATTATCTCTGAACATTGAACTTAGGGTTAAAAATCATATGAGACCGTTGGGAAAGATTATATATTATATAGTATTGGTTATTTTTGCTGAGAAGACTGAAAAATATAAAGCTATGCTTACTGTTATCAGAATTTTCCTACTTTCTAGTAGTCTCTAGATAAGCCAGAGAGTTTACACAACTACAAAGTAGGTAAATACAAAGTATGAGTGAAGGGTTCTACAAGTAATGAATGCTTACCTATAAAAACTAGATTGCTGTAATTCTCCCACATTACGTCCTTGTAAAGAGCCCTTTGAGAAGAGTCTAGACATTCCCACTCCTCCTGGGAAAAGTCCACAGACACATTTCTGAATGTCAATAGACCCTGCAATGGAAAATTACACATTTACCATGTGCTGCTTGACAATATGCTTTCCTGGGTAAAAAGAGACCTAAGAAATTAGAGACACTTTCATGATATAAATGAGGCAGGGCATTATTCAAAGACAAAAGTTTTCTAACAATGCTGTAGACAAACCTGTCTCAAAAAAACAACAACAAAAAACCCCCCAAAAACAAAAAACAAAAGGAAAAAAACATGCAGATGAACACTCATATACATAATAAAAACTTCCCTTTATAAGTCAGAAATGGAAACCTGTCCATTGCAACCTCTTGGCAGAATTTCTACATATGTAAAATATAGCTTCAGGGGAAGGAACATATAGGGTAGGATAGCCTTTTTCCTCCAAAAGAAGAGAACAATGTAATTAAGAGGGACATTCACTTATGTTTGAAAATTTATGTCCTATGCATAAAGCCAAATCAATATGTCTAGAAATTTTTTCCTAATATATTTCACATGATACAGTATAGAGGTGGGGAAAGACTGCTTAAACAATGTGTGAAAATTAAAACAAAAAACCGAGAAAATACTTATCTATTGAGAACTTACCATTGAACATGTTATCAAAAACATGATATGATCAGGACCACTCCTGAGACAACTAATTTACAGATGTCAACACATCCATAGTTATATTATCACTGTTTGATATCAAATATCAAAGAAAGTGTCCACTAAAGTGCAATCTGCATCTCCTCTCAGAAACATCAGTTTTACGGCAAATGCAAGCCTCATATTTATTCTGTCATTTGTGTTCTCTAGGGTGCTGAAATATTTACTACTAGAATTCAAGACTCTGAGTCTCTTCTATTTCTACTTTTCCTTAAATTGCTTAGTGAGGGAAGCCAAAAGGTCCATGTGTTTCTAGGGCTACTTTCATAACATGGTTCTAGAAACCTTGTCATTCCTGAAATTCAACCTATGTGGCACATGAGACCTTCCTTCCTCCTAATATATAAGGACAAAAGTCCACCTCAACTGGGCATCAATTCTTTGCTCATCTCTTTTAGAATTAGAAATCTTAAGTCCATGAAAAACAAATGTCCTCACAGTATTGTGTGAGGATACATTGAGGACAAGGCTGTGCTAGGTGGGTGTCAAAATTTAAAGGTTTAATCTGAATTCTCAAAAAAGAAAAGAAAGAAAAAAATCATAGGAAATAAACACTTTACCAGAGACAGGGAATTTAAGGCTTGCATGGATCTGATGAAAACACAATTTTTGTTCTTGTCTTGTTTCTCTTGCCTCCTCTTATCTCTACTCCAACACAGCCTTTCACTCTTTTGCTCTGCCCCTATCCCAATAAACCTCTTGCACTAACTGTTGTGTGTGGCGTATTTGCCATACATCGGCAGGGCTACTGAAAGACACCACTTCACCTTTATTTTTTATTCTTTCATTGGTGCCAAGACTTAATAGGCTCATCCTACCTGTTCTCTTCACCCATAAGAGAACTGCTTGCTCTCTTCCACCTGCAACAGATCTGCTTTCTTGTTCACCGATGGCTTTGTCCTCCATTCAAAACCGGCAATTAGGTCTCTTGTGTAGCTACCTGTTCTAACCATTCTCCTGGATGTGTTGTATCATTTCATGCACAGTCTTCGCCTTCTCACTTTTCTCTAAGTCCTACCAGGTAACTGTGTCTTTCTTGGGCTAGGAGCCCTTGGCCCTGTTCTTGTGTGACAATGTACTGCCAGCCTGAGCCTACTCTGTTCTGTCCTCCTCTGAGTACTGGGGATGCCTGAGGCTCTCAAGTTTTGGACTTCTGCCTGCAGCATCCTTGGAAACTGTCATATCTCTTTATTTCCATTGGCATGTCCTTTGGAGACCCTCTGACCACTCCTTTCAAATAAAATCTGGGCTCAATGTACCTTGGACCAAGTGGTCAGGGAACCGAGAAAAAAAATCTAAACTTTCTTTTTCTTTGTTTCTGTCTGATTTCCCTCTCTAAACTTTGTAAATGTACTGTCCGTATGTTTTTTTGCAATGTGGGAGTCAGAGACAGAGAACCAGCTTCATCTTGTTAAGCATACACCGGCTTGTCCATGCAGTTTATCTGCTGATCTAATTCTCAGTAAGGTATGTATGGATCATTTGTCTGTGAGTGAATCTGATTCCGAATTTTAGAATCTGATTCTTCCTTCATTACTTTCCATATGGACACGTGTGCTTGTCTGGCTCCTGCAGCCAGCTACACTCATGTAGATATCTCTTCTGCTTTCTCCCATCTCCCAGAAGCCTGGGAGATTCACAGCTTAAGGTCCAGCCCACTGTATTCTCCACATGACTCTGGTTTTGTGGCCTGCTGATCCATAGGCTCCCTTTCCTTCTGCTCCTTTCTGGTTTTCTCTCACTCTGCAGCCAGACTGCAGATCCACTGTGCTATCTCTGTTTTCACCTGCAATCCTGCAGCTCGTTTTCCCTCTCAACTTCCTCTTGGAGCTTATAAGAACACATTTGCATAGTCTTCCACTTGTTACCCACTCTCTCTTCCTCCACGAACTTAGATTTTATAATAGTATCTGGGCCTCAGTACAAATCAATGGCCAAAACTGGCAAACTTGATTTCCAAATTCTCACAAATTGTCAAAAAATGCTACCGCCACAGACAAAAGGTCTCCAAATATCTTATACTTAAACAGGCATGCTCTGCTACACTTCCAAAGTCCCTTACTGCAAGGCTCTATCTCCTCACTCCCAAACATCATTTATCTCTATAATTTCTTTGCACTTTGCTCTCATGAAAATAATAATATCTGAAGATTATGCTGTAATCTTGGCCTCAGAATTTGTAAATTACTCATTGGGAATGGTTTAAAATGTATATAATCTGTAACATTGGCTTTAAACTTACAACAAAAGGCCTCTACCACCAAAACAGTTACATCATCACCTGTCGCCAGGTGCCTTTCCACTGTCAGCTATGTGACATGTGCACCCTTTAAAAGTGCCCACCAGAGCATAGCTTGCTCTCTTGTCTCACTTCTGTTGCCTCCTCTTTCCCCTCTTGCCTCCTCTTGTCCCCACTCCAACAAGTCTTTCACATTTTTGCTTTCTCCCTCCCCTAATAAACCTCTTGTACAACTCTGGTGCCTGTCATGTGTTTCCTTCGTGGCATACCCTGGCAGGTCCCACCGAAAGGTATTCACTTTGCTTTCTTTTTTTTTTTATTCATCCTTTCATTTTTATCTATATATCTTTAAAAATAAGTAAAATTTTGTTTGGGTTTGCCTATAGTTTTAAATTATGCATAAAACCCAGACTATTTTGCAATAATAGCTTTTTTTTAAACTTTAAAGAAACAGTCAAGTCTGTGATTATGTATGGTACTCATAGATTTTATTGTATGTCACTTTTCTGCCTTCTAATGCTCCATACTGCTGATCTCCGTAAAGGCATTGTTTGTGTCATCCCCTACTGTTGCTGACTCTCTCTACACAGCTTAATGGCTGCAGGCTTGGCTCAGGGAACCTTTCTCCCTCATTCCCAGGCTTTGTTGAGATCCTGATCTTCAGGACACAGGCGCTGTCTTCCTGAAGGGTTGAATGTGGCAGCCTGGAGATATGAGCTCTTAATGGGGTAAAACTTGACTTTGGAGAAATAGATGTAAAAAGGAAGCAGTCAGACACATTCTTCAGTTCTGGTTAATTCCAATTACTTCCCTGAGGGTGATTTTCTATCTTTCCAGTGTCTCCAATGTAGAGCATGGAGGAAGCCCTGAGTGTGATAAGTCCTAAGTGAGTGTGTACTGTTGATATGTGAGTTGGCATGTCAAGAACCAATGTTTAAGACCCAGGGACATGTCAAAAACCAATGTCTCAGCCCTATGGGAGTGTCAAAGCTCATACAGTATGAATGTTGACAGTTTGTGCAGAAAATGCCCACCAGAGCTTTCTCTCCATGATGCACAGCTTTCTCCCTGGGACATTTACTCCTTGAAGACTTCCCTTAGAGAACAGCTCCTCCTGAGATGAGGCAAACTTGCCTCCTTATCCAGCTGTATGTAATAAACACACTGAGCTTCCAGGGCTGCTGTGGCTTGTCCATCAGAGGGCCCACACCATCCAAAAACAAAAAACAACTTTCAAAGAAATGTGGACATGACACTGACCTGTGGTGCATTTACAGGAGAACCATCCATTCTTCCTGTTTCTCTTCTCAGTCTTAGGAACAAAGACTGGCACTCTTCTTGAAAATTCACATCAAGGTGTCAAAAGTAACAAGCTAAAATGAATACAATCCTGTTACAAGTAGTGCTAAACAACATGAGAACCCCAAAGTGAAAAAGATACCAGGGGTTTTATCAACATTCTTACAGAAAAGCATGGAAGGATATATTTAGAGTGATGAAAGAAAATAGGTGATCTTATCACTGCACCCAGAAATGTTGGCTCTTAAAATTCATGGAGAAGGAAGTTCACTTGAAAAAAGTTACAAAATATCACAGGTCATGCACTCAAACAGCCCTAAAGATCATAACGGGAGGTAAACTATACATATAAAATTCAGAGAAATTGTCCATCACAACACAGGTACTAAAGACATTTTACACAAAAAATAGAGTAGAAAAGAACTGGGAATAAGATATGAAACCCAACTCAAAAAACCCCAGCAAACCATTATTTCTAACTGGAGGAAAGAAAAATATACCAGTAATTTTAGCAGCCAGAATATTATTAAAAAATCCTATCAGAAATAAAAACCCTATAATATGAAAATCTCAACGGAAAAAACAACCAGATTTAACAACCACTGGTCATTAATATCACTTAATATCAATGGACTCAACTCACCTATAAAAAGGCACAGGTTAAGAGAATAGATACAAAAACAGGATCCAACATTCTGCTCTTTACAAGAAACACACCTCAACCACAATGACAGACATTATTTCAGAGTAAGGGTTGGGAATAGGTTTTTCAATCAAACAGCCCTAAGAAACAATCAGGTGTGGCTATACTAATATCTAACAAAATCGACTTCAAACTAAAATCAATCAGAAGAGATAGAGATGGACACTTCATACTCATAACAGGAAAAATTCATCAAGATGAAGTTTCAATCCTGAATATCTATGCCCCTAATATAAAGGCACCCACATATGTAAAAGAAACATTACTAGAACTCAAAGCACACATCAAACCCCACACACTAATAGTAGGAGATTTCAACACTCCTCTCTCACCAATGGACAGGTCAACAAGACAGAAACTTAACAAAGAAATAAGAGAACTAACAGATGTAATGAACCTAATGGACTTAATAGATATCTATAGAACACTCCACCCAAACAGGAAAGAATATACCTTCTTCTCAGCATCTCATGGAACCTTCTCGAAAATTGATCACATACTCGGTAACAAAGGAAACATCCACAGATACAAAAAAGTTGGAGTAACCACCTGTGTCTTGTCAGATCACCATGGAGTAAAGTTAGATGTAACAACAATTCCACCAACAAAAAGCCTGCAAACTCATGGAAACTGAACAGTCAACTACTGAACCACTCCTGGGTCAAGGAAGAAATAAAGACAGAAATTAAAGTCTTCCTTGAATTCAACGAAAATAAAGAAACAACATACACTAACCTATGGAACACTATGAAAGCAATACTAAGAGGAGAGTTCATTGCACTTAATACCCACATAAAGAAAACGGAGAAAGCACACATTAGTGACTTAACAGCAAACCTGAAAGCTCTAGAAAAAAAAAGAAGCAGACTCACCCAGGAGGAGTAGAAGACTGGAAATAATCAAACTGAGGGCTGAAATCAACAAAATAGAGACACAGAAAACAATCCAAAGAATCAATGAAACAAAGAGCTGGTTCTTAGAGAAAAATCAACAAGATTGACAAACCCCTATCAAAACTAATCAAAAGGCAGAGAGAGAACACTCAAATTAACAAGATCAGAAATTAAAAGGGGGACATAACAACAGACACTGAGGAAATTCAGAGAAACATTAGGTCTTACTACAAAAGCCTGTATGCCACAAAATTGGAAAATGTACAAGAAATGGACAGTTTTTTTAGATAAATACCACGTACCGAAATTAAACCAAGATCGGGTGAACAATTTAAATAGACCTATAAGTCGCGAGGAAGTAGAAGCTGTCATCAAAAAACTCCCTACCAAAAAAAGCCCAGGACCAGATGGTTTTAATGCAGAATTCTACCAGAACTTCCAAGAAGAGCTAATACATATACTCCTTAATAGGTTTCACATAAGAGAAACAGAAAGGTCATTGCTGAACTTTTTTTATGAAGCCACAATTACCCTGATACCAAAACCACACAAAGACGCAACCAAGAAAGAGAATTACAGACCAATCTCACTTATGAACACTGATGCAAGATCTTCACCAACCCCACATCAGACAAAGGTCTGATTTCCAAAATATACAAAGAACTCAAGGAACTAGACATGAAAATTCTAAATAACCCAATTAAAAATTGGGTAATGATCTGAACAGAGAATTCTCAACAGAAGAAATTCGAATGGCCAAAAGATACTTAAGGTCATGTTCAACTTCCTTAGCCATCAGGGAAATGCAAATCAAAACAACTTTGAGATACCATCTTACACCTGTCAGAATGGCTAAAATCAAAAAGGCCAATGATAGCCTATGCTGGAGAGGATGTGGAGTATGGGGAACACTCATCCATTGCTGGTGGGAATGCAAACTTGTGCAACCACTTTGGAAATCAGTGTGGCGGTTTCTCAGGAAATTGGGAATCAACGTACCTCAGGATCCAGCAATACCACTCTTGGGAATATACCCAAGTGTAGCCCAATCATACTACAAAAGCATTTGTGCAACTATGTTCATAGCAGCATTATTTGTAACAGCCAGAACCTGAAAACAACCTAGGTGCCCCTCAATGGAAGAAAGGATCAAGAAAGTGTGGAATATATACACATTAGAATACTACTCAGCAGTAAAAAACAATGACATCTTGAATTTTGCATGCAAATGGATGGAAATAGAAAACACTATCCCGAGTGAGGTAACCCAAACCCAAAAAGATGATTATGGTATGTACTCACTCATTAGTGGACTCTAGCCATAAACAAAGGACACTAAGCTTATAGCTCACAAGCCTAAAGAAGCCAAATAGCAAGGTGAACCCAAAGAAAAATATATATAAAGATCCTCCTGGAAATTGGAAGCAAGCAAGATCGCTGGGCAAAGGTTGGAAGCACGGGGGTATGAATAGGGATGGGAGTAGGGGAGGAGGGGGAAGGGGAGAGGGTTAAGGAGAAGGGAGAAGGGAATGACTGGGGAGAGCTTGAGGGAGTGGGAGGGTGGAGATGGAGGAAAGGTGGATATTGGAGAAGGGAATAAGATATCTACATTAAGGGAGTCATTTTAGGACTGGCAAGATACTTGGCCCTGGAGGGGATCCCAGGTGTCCACGTGGATGTTCCCAGCTAGGTATTTGGGCAGCAGAGGACAGGGTGCCAGAACTAGCCTTGTCCCAGAGTCACATTGACGAATATCTTGATCACCACCATAGAAATTTTGTCCGATGGATGGAGGTAGTGACAGAGACCCACATTCACATCAAAGCAATGGACTGAGCTCCCAAGGTCCAGTTGAAGGGCAGAAGGTGGGATAAGATAAGCAAGGAAGTTAGGACTGTGAGGGGCTAGTCCACCCACTGAGACAGTGTGCCTGAACTAATGGGAGCTCACCAAATCCAGCTGGACTGGGAAAGAACGAGTGTATATTCAAACTGGACTCTCTGAATGTGGCTGCCAATGGGGGCAGACTAAGAAGCCATCAACAATGACCTATCTCTTCTGCACGTATTATCTTTTTGGGAACCTAGTCCATTTGGATGCACACCTTCCTAGGCTGGGATGGAGTGGGGAGGGCCTTGGACTTCCCACAGGGCAGGGTACCATTCCCTCTTTTAAGAAAGCAGGGGGAGGGAGGAAGTGTGGGGAGGAGTGGGAGGGGAGTGGGAGAAGGGGAGGTAATGTAAAAAATTTTTTGAATGGAAAAAATAAAAGAACATGGAAAAAAAGATGTTCGAAAAAGAGTTAATGTCAATATTCCTAGATTGTTCTGAAACAGGAAAGCAGAAGGAACATTGATCGCTTCATCTTGTGAGGCCCTAGTCATCCTGATATTCAAGCTATTAAATCAAATCAATGGAAGTGAATTACAAACTGATTTAACTAATATGAACATTGGTACAAAAATAATCAATAAGGTTTTTCCAAATCAAATCTAAGAACACATGCCAAATACTATTATGATCAAGTAAGATTTATCCCAGACACCAGGATGTTTCAATGTAAGAAATTCAATGAATTCATTCAAACACACACACATACACACACACACACACTCACACACACAAAAAGAGAAACTCACGGCATCATACCATAAGATGCAGAAAAGGTCTTTGACAAAATCCAACACTTCATGACAAAAGTCCAGGAAAATTTGGTTTACAAGGCACATACTTCAACCTAATGATGGCAGTTTACAGCAAGTCTATAACTAAAATCCACTTTAATAAAGTGAAACTCAAGCCAATCCCTCTAAATTCAAGAATAAGACAAGGTTGTTGACTCTCTACATAATTATTCAATATAGTACTTAAATTTTTACCTAGATCTACATGAGTGAGCTCAGGGAAAACAAATTTGAAAGGAAGAAATGAAAAAATACTTGCAGATGATATAAACCTAAATATGAATGACTCTAAAAATTCCACTGAGGAACTCCTAGAGCTGATAAATATTTTCAACAAGCAAGCGGGATACACAATTAAGTCACAAAAAATGATAGTTGTTCTATATACACATAACAAATGGCCAAGAAAGAGATCATGGAAAAAACAACTTTCACAGTAGCCAATTTAAAAAATAAATAAAATTTCTTGGGGGTAATTCTAACCAAGAAAGTGAAATATTTCTGTGATTAAAAAAAACATTGTTTATGTATTTATATATATATATATATTTACCATACTGCAATGTACATTACTACCTCCGATTAAGACACTTATACATTGTTTATATTTGAAAGTCATTGTCCTCATTTATTGCACAGTTGTTTATTGTCTTAGTCTTTAAGCTAGATAGGTATTAAAAATTATAGATCAATAATCATCTATGTTTGTTATATTTATAATTAGACTAATCAGTTTCTTTAGATACATAGAGATCATATTCAGTATAGATAGATAATCTTCAACCTCTTCAAGGAGTTGTAAAAAATGGCCTTTAATCTAATTTAGAGTTTCGTGACAATGAGACACAATCGCTCCTGGCAACACCAATCTATTCCTGAGAGAATGTTGAGCACCAAGACACTCCACCTGGAACCTTTCTTCTTGGCAGAACTGGCCTCTGAGCAAAGAAATGCCCATACCTCAACCACTGACAGAGATACAGAGTATCTGCAAATGGATAAAACAGAACTGTCATATCCTACCAAGACAGGGTAAGATAGTTTTGAGAAGTTTCTTGCTTTTAAAAATGGTATGTCAGTTACTTTAGGCCTTAGCCAAAGTTGGTCACTTCAACATTGCAAATGAGACTTTGGGTGATTGCCCAGATAGTCAGTTGTCTCTGTCTTTTGTTGCACATTTTGGAAGTTTCCCGATTACACTTCCTGTCCACTCAAGTAATATTGTTTCCCTTCTCAGATCTTTGATGGAGTTAAAGATTAAATAATTTTAGTTACCTTCCTCACAATTTAGCCAAGCTTAATTTCAATGCAATAGTTAGACTCCTTAAAATAGAATGTTTATTAAAACTTCTGTTATGTATTCCTTGCTCAATATTTTTTATTGTTTGTAATTTTGTATTTGGTGTCTGTTCCTATTGTATTTAACTGTGTTGGGTTTGGATTGATCTTGTTTAGACAAAAGGGGGAGATGATGGGGAAAAAGCCATTAACCAATCACATCAAGTTGGGGTGTGGCCACTTGGACTGAAGGTAGAAAAATCGAGAGAACACAGGTGTGCTCTCTCTCTCCATGCGGTGTCTGCCGGATGGATAGGACTTTGGCATGAGTGGCGTGAGTTCCCCCCCTTTTCATTCATTAAAAATACCCGTTCTTCTTGAGCTGGCTTGATTATTTATTTGTGCCCACCTAATACTTTTATACTTAGCTTCATATGGAAAAATAAAAAACCTAGAATAGCTAAAACAATACTGAACAATAAATGATCTGCTGTGCCTCACCATTCCCAATTTCAAGTTATACTACAGAGCCACAGTTATAAGAACTACATGGTATTAGCATAAAAACAGACATATTGATTAATGGAATGGGACCAAACACCCAGAGATAAATCCACACACCTATGGACATCTAATTTTTGGTAAAGTCGCCAGAAATACACATTGGAAAAAAAGAAAACATTTTCAACAAATGGTGCTTGTCAAACTGGATACCCACATGTAGAAGAATGCAAATAGATCAATATTTATCACATGTATAAAATTAAAGTCTAAATGGATCAGAGATATAAAACTATGCACACTGAATCTGATATAAGAGAAAGCAAGGGAATGCAAATATAAATTGCATGTTTCTCAATTTCCCTTGGAAGTCAGATGAGGTTAAGCCAGAAATACAATAAATAAAAACTAGATTATTTGAAGGTTATCACCTAAAAATAGTTTTGGTACAGCCTGAGAATCTGTGACATCAGGTTGTCTACAAAAGTTAGTAAAAAGTAGAGCTTTCCAGCAAGTTATTCTTCCATGAAACTATTATGCTTTGATATTGTACATTTTTTGTTTCATTTACATTATCTGCTAAATATATATTTTCAAACTTACATGGCAAAAATCAAGTGTTTTTTCTGTCAGGGTTTTCTGTAATATTTCTCAGGTACTTCTGAATAACCTGTTGCCTAATAGAAGAGTCTTCTTAAGCTCAAATCTAAAAGTGTTCTAAATTTTAAGGATGTCAAATCTTACCAAAGCCTTAGGTTTAAATTTTTAAAGGTTAGTGACCACAGACAATTGTTAATGTAATATGGTTTGTTTATTTTTTAGTTTTATACTTGCCCTTGGTCTGATAAATGATCAGATTCTGGCAAGGCAGGTAAAGAAGGCTCATGAGAGTCTATCCTCTACTAACAGCATTATTTAACACAGTATAAAGATATTATTTTATACAGCACTTGTAGGATGGAGTTGCTTGTTCGTCCTGACCTCCCAGCTAGCTTAGACTTGAACTAATCACACAGAAACTGTATTAATTAAAAAACTGCTTGGTCCATTAGCTCTAGCTTCTTATTGGCTAACTCCTACATCTTAGTTTAACCCATCTCCATTAATCTGTGTATCACCACGAGGTCATGGCCTCCCAGCAAAGTTTCAGCACGTCTACTTCCAGCTGCAGATCCATGGTGTCTCCTAGACTCCACCCTTCTTTCTCCCAGCATTCAGTTCAGTCCTCCCTGCCTACCTAAGTTCTGCCCTATCAACAGGCCAAGGCAGTTTCTTTATTCATTAATGGTGATCACAGCACACAGAGGAGACTCCCACATCAAGCACTCTAAGCCTCTAGTTCACAATTAGTAACAAATGGACATCAGCTTGATATCTGAAACTACAGTTGTTTGTATCTGCGACTTTCTCTGGTGTCAAATATGTAGAGAACAGTGCTAGGGTGCATAATGACTCTCCCTAACTAGTCAGCTACAGAGCACATCCCCAGGCCTGGCATGGGGCCCTGGTGACTCCAGGAAAATACCATTGTAACTCATCTGGAACCTGACTTAGTAAAATGGCTCTTTATACATTTCCTTTTTTAGGACTCTCATTACAATTAAATACCAATAATAACCCTATCTATCCTAGCAAATGATTCGAGGAATTTTAACATTAATCATGTTACTAAATTCCTTATCATCCATAGGATGAAGCTATTGTGGAATGACAACATCAAATACTTAGCTGGCAAAATATTAAAAATAAAAAGGGAGAATTATTTATACTCATCTAAATCTTCACATACTATGCTACATTTAGCTTATGTTAACTTTAAATTTAAAACAAACTTTTGCGTGGCTATCTTGTTTGCTTCCAATTTCCAGGAGGATCTATATATGTTTTTCTTTGGGTTCACGTTGCTATTTGGCTTCTCTAGGCTTGTGATCTATATGCTTAATGTCCTTTGTTTATGGCTAGAGTCCACTAATGAGTGAGTACATACGATATTCATCTTTTTGGGTCTGGGTAATCTCACTAAGGATAGTGTTTTCTATTTCCATCCATTTGCATGCATTTTCGAGATGTCATTGTTTTTTACTGCTGAGTAGTACTCTAATGTGTATATATTTCACACTTTCTTTATCCATTCTTCCATTGAGGGGCACCTAGGTTGTTTCCAGGTTCTGGCTATTACAAATAATGCTGCTATGAACATAGTTGAACAAATGCTTTTGTAGTATGATTGGGCATCTGTTGGGTATATTCCCAAGAGTGGTATTGCTGGATCCTGGGGTAGGTTGATTCCCAATTTCCTGAGAAACCACCACACTGATTTCCAAAGTGGTTGCACAAGTTTGCATTCCCACCAGCAATGGATGAGAGTTCCACTTACTCCACATCCTCTCCAGCATAGGCTATCATTGGCCTTTTTGATTTTAGCCATTCTGACAGGAGTAAGATGGTATCTCAAAGGGGTAGGGGTGGGGTTGGGGGATGGGGAGAGGGGGAAGGAGAAGGGAGAAGGGAAGGTCTGGGGAGAGCTTGGGGGAGTGGGAGGGTAGAGATGGAGGAAGGGCAGACATTGGTGCAGGGAAGAAGATATCTACACTAAGGGAGACATTTTAGGGTTGGCAAGAGACTTGGTTCTAGAGGGGATTCCAGGTGTTCATGGGGATGTCCCCTTGCTAGGTCCTTGGGCAGCAGAGGAGAGGGTGCCTGAACTGGCCTTGTCCCATAGTCACACTGATGAATATCTTGATTACTATGGTGATACACCATAGTAATTTCGTCCAATGGATGGAGATAGAGACAGAGACCCACATCCACATCAGAGCAATGAACTGGGCTCCCAAGGTCCAATTGAAGAGCAGAAGGAGGGAGAAGATGAGCAAGGAAGTCAGGACCACAAGGGGTTGGTCCACCCACTGAGTCAGTGTGCCTGATCTAATGGGAGCTCACCAAATCCAGCTGGACCTGGACTGAACGAGCATGTGATCAAACCAGACTCTCTGAATGTGGCTGCCAATGGGGGTGGACTGTGAAGCCCTTGATAATGGCACTGGAACCTGTCTATTCTGCATGTATTGGCTTTTTGGGACCCTAGTTTACTTGGATGCACATCTTCGTAGGCCAGGATGGAGCGGAGAGGGCCTTGGACTTCCCACAAGGCAGGGTACACTGCCCTCTCTTAAGGAGGGAGGGGGTTAGTGGGGGAGCAGGAGGGGAATGGGAGAAGGGGAGGAAGTGTCAGTTTTTGAATGGAAAAATAAAAAAAATAATAAGAAAAAAATAAATTTAAAACAAAAATTCTTTCACTTTAAAGGATAGTGTTTAGAAAGCTGCCCAAAAACATTTTGCTGTAAAAGAGACATGGGCCACAGTATATGTTAAATGAAAAGTTCTAGCAACTAATCAACAGAAAGGACCATTTGTTCTAACATTGAGGTGAGGTTATGCTTATGTCCTTCCTGAAAATGAACAAAGTCCTGATGACTCCAGACCTACTACATCTGACCTGGACATCCAGAGGCCACCAGAAGAATAAAACATCTGAAAGTAGATGACAAATCCATCCGGAGGAGAAACCCCAAGAGGGAAAGTAAACTGATAACTTGGAGAGATATCAGGACTCTTCAAGGTGAGACTTTGAGGAAATAACAAGGACACTATAAAACTGACCCCAAAGTAATGCTGCTATGCTTATTACTATATTACATGTTAATGATCACCTTGCCAATGCAGAATCCAAATGTTTTTTGACTGGGGGGGGGTTTTAAGGCACACTTGTGATAGGAGAGAGTATGATATTATTTTGTTACACTAAGGATTGTTCATGAAGGTTTATGTGGGTTTGGCCATATTATACCCATTTTGCTCAGTAAGTCTTTGCAATTGATCAACAGAATTAAGAGAGCTTTTCCCTGAAAATTGTGATGGTTTCTTACATCTATTGAATCCTGTAATGGTTGCAGCCATAACAACAATTTTATTGCCTATCCCAGGAATCCTTACTGGAATACAAAGAGAAGTCTCAAAATGGCCTGAATAATTAGTAAAACTACTAATATTACAGCAAAAATATTAGCAGAAATTAGTCTAGAGATGAATGAATTAAGAACCACAGTTTTATGAAATAGAGCTACTATAGACTATCTGTTGCTCAAGTATAATCTCGGTTGTTAACAACTACCTGGCATGCTTTGCTTTAATGTGTCAGATTCTTTTCATACTATTGATGGTCCATTTAATAATTTATATAATGAGATAGACAAAATTTCTCAAATGACTTTTAAATGGCCATCATGGTTAAGATAGCTTTCCCCTTTCCTTGGTCATCTGTTAGCTATTTTTATAATTCTCTTATGCTTACCCATATTAATGAGACTAAATATAGAGGGTATTCACACCCTTGACCTCTATTACAGCCAGTGTCTTTTCTTTAAAAAAAAAAAAACTAGAAGGGAGGAGATATTGGAAGCACAAAGGTCCTTGTGCCAAATCCCTAGGAAAACCAGGAAAGTAAATCACACAGGGTTGTCTCCTCAAAGAAGAAAATGAATACCTGTTTCATATCTAGAAGGCTGGGAGTGGATGCTATTAATGACCTGATGTCCTTTGCTATCTATAGAGCTAGACCTCACCCAAATACCCAGAATGTTCATCCCAGACTTCCCTTCCTAGAAATTTTTCTTTAGCCATGTTTCTCGGTCAATAGAACCCATCCTTACGGTAGGTGTCACTTGTATTTTATGGGCTTCTGAACTCTATGCTAACTATATGATCTGGATGACCGACACACCAGATCCTTCCTTAGGTCCCTAAATTAATATATGTAACTCATCTCTAGAATCTACTTTTTGGGAAGAAATGACATGTACTTTGAGTTGAGTTTTGATATAATTATGCACCAGGGATTACAGTAAGAAACATTTTCCTAAACTATATCACTTGGTAGCAAAGTCTCCAGATGTTTGAATCAGCACTAAGTCGTGTTGAACCAAATTTTCCTGTTTACCTCCCAGTTTGTTTCATTGACAGCTGTGATGTGTGCAGGGAATCCCACACTCCAGTGCTCAGGCAGTTCTTAATAACGCAAGTTGACACAATATTTACTTTGTCAACTGAGATCCTTCAATATTTGGATACTACAATTTCTTTTGTAGAAATCAACTTTATAGTTCCATATAAAACTAGGATTGTGTGACATGTGTCTAGATTCCTGGTTTATTTAACTATGTTATCTTATGATAATCCTGTGTCACAATGTAAACCTTAATTCTGCATGTCTAGATGATGGGTTTTGAGTTTACATAATTATGGCATACACAAATACACATATATTATGTTTATATTATATTAATGTCATCTCCTACAATTGTCTTGATAGTTGATGAGCATTTCCATGATTTCTTATGAAAGAATTTTAGGATAAGGATGGAGAGCAGATGCCACTTATCATTAACTTAATTCCTAACTAATTATACCTGGTCATGGGGCAGATACATTCTATGTTTCTTTCCCATGATTTCAGAGGAATTGCTTTACTGTTTTACATAATCTGTTCAAATTTCATAAATGATTAAATGCAAACAACAGTCAAGAGACTGTTCAAAGGTCAAAATAAATAAAATAATTCAAACAGATCTCCAGCAACCAATTGCAGGTATTTATGAATTCCTTGAGGAATGTAAAAGACATTCAATAAGCTAAGCAAGAAGAATGAGGTTATGTAATTCACAGTATCAAAACAGAGTTAAGGCAATGCAAAGACAACAAACTCTAGCTCAGAAGGCTACAATGTGAGGAAATAGGAGAGAAATTCTCACCTTTTATGAAGGAAAGAGATATCACTTAACTGTTGATGAAATTACTTTGCCCAACAAAAAGCAAGAAGCAGTTTGGAGAGAACTGTGCCCAAATTCATACTGTTTATAAATGTTTCTTTACATTTAAAGGTGGATATGATATAGAGATATATACTTTGCATTGTTATGGATCTTGGTTTATTGCTACAAATTTAAAGTCAATTTTGTTATATGTATATTTCTGTTCCTTTTGATTAAGGTATTGTGTTTGTGAAGCTCATTTAAAAATGTAATGTATAATTAGGAAATACAGTTAATAGATACTCATCTATAATAGTCAAGCTTGTAGTTATGTTAGTTTGGTTTTCTAGAGTACAGAGATATATTTTCGATGGATAGTTATTCTTCAAACCTCTCAAAGACTAACAGAATATGGCATTTAAAATGTTTAATAACTTAAGACTTTTTGACATGAGACACATCTGGTCTTGGTAGCACCAATTACTTCAAAAGGAAGATGGGCCTCAAAGAGGCTCCTTATGGAGTTTGCTAGCAATTTAGTCAAGAAACTGCTCTTGTCTGGACTGCTTGATGTTATGCTTATAAACTGGACATGAAGGACCCACAAAATAATGACTGCTAAAGTTACCTAAAGAAGGTGAGATGGCCCTTCAGGGTTCCTGCTTCATGAAAGAGTCTGCCAGACATTCTGCAGGACACAGAAGACAGTGATTGGCAAACTGCCAATATAGGTGGAACTGTCTTTGAAATTTCCTGCTTCATGGAAAATTGTGCTAGATACTCTGGGCCTGTATGCTGAAGATGGATGCTCCCATGTTACAGAAGAGCTTTGGGTGACTGTCCAGTCAGGGACATGTGTCTGTCAATTCTAGAGTTTGGAAGTTGCTTACAATGCACTTCTGTTAACTTTGGTAATCCTTCTGCGGTCTTTGATGGAGTTGAAGAACAGATAGTTATAATTAGAGTTTCCTTAGTTATGATAAAAGATAAGGTAGATATAAATATTGTAACTGTAAATCTTGCTTGATACCTGTTTTGTTGTATGTAATTTTATTATGTTAAAGTTAAAAATTTCCTTTTCATTTAGACAGAAAAGGGGAGATGATTTGGGATTCACTTCTGTATATGTGTTGTTTTTATTTGTTAATGAATAAAGAAGCTGCTTTGGCCTATGACAGGGCAGAACAGAGATATGCAAGGAAAACTAAAATGAATGCTGGGAGAAAAAAGGTGGAGTCACAGAGACACCATGTAGCCACCACCAGAGGAGACAGATGGTGGAACCGTGCTGGTAGGCCACAACCTCATGGTGATGCACAGATATATAAAGATGGATCGATTTAAGATGTAAGAGCCAGCTAGAAATATGTACAAGCTACTAGGTCAAGCAGTGATTTAATTAATACAATTTCTGCATAATTATTTTGGGTCTGAATGGCCTGGAATGAAGCAGTCTCTGTCAATACTCAATAGCTTCACTAATCCTACCCAGCAGAAACCTGAGGACACATGACTGGAGAATCCATTGTTTTTAAAATAGCAAAAAGGGAAGGACCTGATAAGCAGCAATAGAAAATGAATGCTTACTCTTTCAACAAAAGGTGGTATCATGAAAAGGTGAGTGGAATTCACAGCAGCAACATGAAATTCAACAGCAGTGTAGAGATGAAGATGAAATTCAGCAAATCCAAAAGTTCCCAGAGAATAGCACACATGCAGCCAACTCTTCTCAGAGAAGAATATACAAGACCTGCAGGACCTTAGAAGCTCAACTGCAAACCACAGAACTGGAGTGAGGGTGACAGTGAGAATGTCAGTGTGTTTGGTTCCTGAGTGCCTATTATACATGAACATCATGGAAAAGTTGTGTATGATTTAGGACATAATAACCACAAAGCACTTTATCTCAAATCCTGTTTGGTAATTGTGAAATAGAGTTGGAACATGTTCTTTCAGCATCACACCTAAACTGATCAGGGAGGAGATTTTGAGATCTGGAGTCTGTCTTTACACCACAGAAGAAGAAAACTGTGGTGCTTGAACTCAATTCACTTTCCTGCCATAGCAGACTTCTCTGTAGATGATTCTGGTTCACAGAATTTTCTTGTATTACAAATTCTTCCACAAATAGGGATGATCCTCTCAAAAGTTTATGCAGTGTTCCTAACTACATCATCAGTATGATAAGCACAATGGGCACAGAATGTTTTCCAGAGCTGGGCTCCATGCACAGAAACAACTTTATTTCTCATCCACAAGGATCATTCCTAACTTTTCTAATGTTGACATCAGGTGGCAGCTATCCCATAAGATATGCAGGCTCTACATTTACTCTCACACTATCGGTGATACCTCCAAGTTCTTTCCTGTACTGGGTTTTTGAATTTTTATGTATTACCTCTAGACTACCTGCTGCTTCTCTTTTTCTCTTTCTTCAAATGTATATGAGTGACTTTGCCTCAACATAAGTCTAAGCACTGCTTACACGCAGTGCCTACAGTGGCCATAAAAAGGCAACAGATCCTCTGGAACCTGAGTTACACGAGAGTGTGAGGTGAACTGAACCTGACAATTGTAAGAACAACTGCTCTAAAGTGCTGAACCACCTCTCCAGCCCCTTGTGTATTGTTCCTTAATTAGCTACTGTAGAGACTTAAATCAAGAAACAATGACACAGAATTCATGGAGAACTGAGGATTTTTTTTTTTCTTAATGTGTCAGGGTAAATACAATGTCATCAAAGACAGTCACACAGGTAAGTGGCAAAGACATGCTCAGAAGTTATGACAGCAAGAGGCACTGGTTGTGTAAAACATCTGTCCATAATTATGTGCCTGAGGACTTACAAGCAGAAGAACAAGCCAGTCTGAACTACTACATGAAAGATATTAGAAAGACTGTGCGGAAATTAATAAAATAGAGACGCAAAGACAATACAATGAGTCAATGAAATAGACTTGTTTCTACGAAGAGAGAAAAGTACTGACAAAAGATATTTCCCCTAATCTGAATGAAAAGAGTGAATGCCCAAGTATTAGGACCAGGGTTAAAAAGAGGACATTGCAATGTATGTCAGTGTTACTGTATGGAGTGTTGAGGAAAGTCATGTGCAAATAAATCAGAATTGAAGAAAAGGATGAGTTCCTAGAAACAAGTGAACAGACCAACTTTCTGTGTCTTAAAACAATAGCAGGCATTATACAAGTGTTGAAACTAAAGCAGGAAGCATTCTGAGGACTGGGTAGATTTAGCATAGAACTCTCCTTTTTTTTTTTTTTGGACAAACCTTACACTAATGGCAAAAGGAGAATATTACAGAAAACAAGAAGGAAAGGAAATCTAAAGAGTTATCCAACAAGGCTAGCTTTACATGGACACCTGAAACAGATGAGAAAAAACCAAATATATGCAAAGAACAAATCACAGATCAGTTGTCAGGATGGATATAGATACAGAGACTAAATTACATGGAAAGAGACCAAAAGCTCAGTGAAATGAGCTCAGTGAAATGAAACATGACCATGTCAATAGACTCAAGAAAGACTCATGGACAAATGTCATATTTGCTCAGTAAAAAAGCTCTGAAGAATACGAGCATAGAAAGAACATACCATAATAAAGACAATGAGACAAACCTAAACCTAACACTACAATAGATGGACAACTGGAATCATTCCACTGCAGTCAGGACAGAGGAGGGTGTACACTCCTTCTATACTAATTCATGTATTAATGAGTACACAGTTCAAGAAGAACAGAGAAAAATTTAAAGGAGAAAATATAAGAGACTCAGAAACCCAGTGGACCTCTTACAGAGGAAATAGAACTCTGTAATCCAATACCCACGAGAAAATTCAGATCTAATAGTCCTGATAGCCCTCTTAATAAGATATCCACATATTACATCACTTGGTTTTGAGGTTTTTGTTTGTTTGTTTGTTTGTTTTTTGTACATACCAGTGAGAAGATGCTGAGAAGCCAGCAGACCACTCAGTGTTTAAAAATATCCTGGACTCCTTGGTGGTCCCATTCATAGTGTCAAAAAATACTGTGCAGGATGGGACAGGGACTAGAGTTGTCAACAGCTATATCTAGATATGGGTGCAAAAATCCCAATCTGCCAGGCAAGGCATGTCCAAAAGAAGGAAGGTTTTCTGGCTTGATCTGAGGCTGGCACCACAGAAGGAAATACATGGATGGTACTGGGAACCTGGCTGCAAGCCAATTAAGAGAAAGGTCACAAATTCTAGGAGGAAATTCACTATGGATAGACAACATAGTAAGAGTTTAATACTCTGAAGAGACATTAAGAAAATCTTATTAAAATCCTGCCAGCATTATTTTAGGGAATGAAGAAATTAACTCTAAGACACAGAATCTGAAGGAATTACAAAATGATCCTAAATATGAGAACAGGAAAAACCAAGAGGCATCAATGGTTCTAACTAAGCATTATATTCAAATTATCGTAATGAAAGCATTTACTAATGTGAATGAAAGAGGGACATATGCAAAGTCATATGCAAAGTCAAATAAAATTTTATTTGCTATTGAATCTTTCATAGAGTCTTCTAATACCTACAATAGGATAATCCTGAGGTTATCCTCAGTGGAATTATCTAGAATCAGTTCAAATGAAATAGAATGTGACAAAACCAACTTCAAGTTCTTTTTCTTCTGTCCCTCGAGCCCCTCCCCATTCCTTCACTTCCTTCTCAATGACTTCTGCATACCTGGATCCTTTGCTACTGTCTCTTCTCTCTACACCATCCAGGGCTCTTTGTTCTAATTGACAGGTGAACAGGACTGGTTGAGCAGTGGGAGACCTGCATAAGGGAAAGCGATTCTTCAAAAAGCACCCGAAACTTTCCATGGAACAAACATGAAAGATGCTGACACCTGCAAAAGGACAGAGAATACCAGTAAAATTTCTTTCTCTGAGGATTTCACTTTACTCTCTGAGATGCAAGACTCATTCACACACAGCTTCCATACATGCAGAGTAGTTTTCCCAGGAACCCTGAGCAAGAGAAAGGGAGACTGCAAAAAACCTATTTTCACCCACAGAAACTACACTGTTGTATTTCTTCAATAGGAGATCTCTGTATAGAGCCTTGTGAGCAGGGTCTAGGCATTCCCACTCCTCCTGAAAGAAAGAAGTCCACAGTCACAGCGCGGAATGTTAACAAACCCTGAAATAAAAAAAAACGACTATTTAGCCACATTTGCATGGACAGAGTGCTTTTCTTGAACCATAGAGACATTTTTCTGATCTAAGTGAGTGAGCATAATTATTCAAAAAAATGCTTTCTACTTTTGTTTTCATCTATAGTGAGTTTTCTAACTATAAAATAGTGTGGACTGATATTCACTTACAGCATCCATATAGGGCTTGCTTGGACCTAAGTTATGACATTAATATCTACACATATGAAGATACATTTGTGGAGGCTGCATGTACATCATAGAGTGTATACCTTTCAGATGTTAAATTAGTAGGGGTTAAAGTTTGCCTCGTAAAAGTTAGTGTTCACAATCATAAATGCGGGACTTGGTAAAGTATTGTTATGAGTAGCCCACCAGAGATTAGCACTCAAACAGTTTGTAGCCAATTCAAAATAGACTCGATTTATTCCAGTCATCTTAGACCATACCTAAGTGTTCAGGGTCCTAGGTGAGGCTCCAAGTATCCAGAACACGGGATTTTTAAAGGGCAGAGACCTAGGTGTGTCTTGCTTGGCAGTTACAGGGGAACTTTTGCAGTTTCAGCAGTATGAAGCAAGCAGTTTTTAACAGGAGCTAAGATAGGACGTTACCCTCCCTAAGGAGGATTCCTGCACACACAGGCAGCTAGGATGAAAAGTCATCTGGAGAAGGTTTTCCACAAACAGTTTTAACAAAGGCTAAGTCAGATCGGTTAGATAGGACATCCTGACCTTTGGTTCCTCGGATAGAGTTGGGTAGTTTTCCATGGGATTCTCCATCAAGGAAATAAAATTCTAGTTAACCCTGGAAACAGCTTCAGCAAGAATACAAGATGGAGGAACCTCTGCTCTGTCTTAATCCTGTCAGTGTATTTTCTGATTCAATCAAACCTGCACTGGTTCCTCATGTGACAAAAATCTACAAAGCTCTCTGGGTGCTTAGTCCTAGGGAATGCATGCATGAATTTAAATTTCAAAAGCTTTTTAACTGCTACAATAATAGCAAAGAGAACCCTGTTTGGTAGACAGCATATAATGCAAACGCCCTACCAGGTTATTTTATGAAAATATTCCGACAACAATAAGATAAATAAAAAAATCAGGATAAGTCCTAGTTCATAGGATCTCAAATTTCCAGACAATGGTAAGATTTCCGCGACAGAACTGTGAGAGTGGCGTCCTTAAGAGCAGACTCAGTGAGCACAACCCTGCTCCGTTCTCGCAGTTCCCAGCCCCGCAGCTCCTCTGACCTGGGAGGTTCCAGCGCCGCCGGGCTGCGGTTCCCGCCACTCCGCTGCTGACAGGTGACTTTCCCAGGACACCCCACGTGGCACCTGTGGCTACTGTGAATTTTCAGGCTCTCCAACAGAAGCCAGTGTCCTTCGCCCCGGAATCGGGAGCACGGAACTCCCCAGGTCCCACAGTGAATGGTGGATTTTCCTGTCACTCTGGCATGGCTCCTTGGAGTGCCTTCCTGGCCCCGCCCACTACACACCGGTTCCGGTTACGTGATTCCTCTAAGTCCGCGCAGGCAGACACTTTCTCTTTCTTAATTAGTTTTCCAAATCCATCCAAGTGTTTTTTCTTTTACCATCTCTCCTCTGATCAGGTGAACGTCCCCGCCGGCGAAGACCCTCTCCACTCACTCCGTCTCAGGCTGCCTTCCACACAGCTCCAGCTGTCAGGCTGCCCTGGATCCGCTCTGCACAGCCTCACATGCTTGCTGCCAGCCTAGAGCAGAACTGGATCTAGGAGGACGCTGCACTCAGCTGTCTGACCCTGTGATCGGACCCCTTCAGATACAAGTTACCCGCCTAGATTCTCATCTTGGAATAGTGGCCTCCTGGGTTAAAAAGGCACAGCAAGAGACAATCAGCACCCTAAATTCTTATGATCAAGTCCCATTTCAGAACAAACTAAAAACAAAATGTCTTTTGACTCAGATCTCAAACCATAGCTCTGTCCCTTAAGGAAAGAACTTTGAATGATTTCCAAGATACAGAACTCAAAAAACCAGAATTATGTTTAAGGAAGTCAAAGCATATAAAGCACGTAAATGAGCGCAAAGAAGTTAAGTATAAAATTATTTATGGGCAAGAAAACGAAGCAAATGACTGAAGGAAATGAAGACAATGCAGGATTTGAAAGCCAAATTCAATAAATAGAAACATCTAAAAACCCAAATTGGAATGAAACAGGAAATAGAAAATGCAATAAGCCTAATAATAAAATAAATCACGCAGGAGACAGAATATTAGGATTTGAAGACAAAGTAGAGGAGCTGGATTTCTCAATCAAAGAAAATGAAGAATTAAAATAAAATGCTCCATGCAAGTAGCTCTGTTAAAGGTAAAAGTGAAATCCAGCTGCACAGGAGCTCACCATGGAGATCTTAACTGGGAAACGGGATAATCATTTTTGCCATTATGTAAATGAAGTGACCCTAAAAAGCCATCTTTATTTTTCCCTCATAGACGTCCACAATTACGAGACAAGTATCTCTAGTTACACTATTAGCAATACTGACTTGGGGGAAGACATTTCAGGAACTTAGGATTTTGAAAGGATATAGGTGTCTTAGGAGCCAGTGGTCAGTCAGTCCATTAACAGCCCAGTGCTGAATTCAACATGTGCTGTACTGCTTTAACTGCTACATGGTGGCATTGCCATTTTACTGGCTCTCAAGGATCTTTGTCTTTCAAAAACCATTTAAAAGGTGTTTTTAGATAAAACATAGAAAACTTAGTTTTTAAAAAATGCAGTGGTGAATGCAGAAAATCATTATTGCTCCTGATGAAGAAAATAAGTAATGTATATTGTCACAGTCTTAAAAAATAAGCTACACCATGCCATCTAAGGCTCTAGGAATATTGAGGAAAAGGATGTGGGAAGGAAATAAGAATGGAAAGAGGGGACATGACTATGACATGCCATTCTCCAGACTACACACCATTATAGTAATCAGTAACCCAGAGCAACTGTATTCACCTGCTCTGGCCTCATTCAAGACCAGCCCTAGCCACAATCAGTCTAAGAAGGAGAGAGGCTCACAGGGCCCCACCCTTTACCTTTCAATTGTGGCTATGGATAGATTTTAGGAGAAGGGGAATCATTGTCTTTAGCTGTGTCTTTTCTGCTGAGCCTATAGGGTTCTAACACACAGCTCCAAACCCACATCCTCACAGATGGCCCTAGTTAATCTTGGTGGACCAAAAAAAATTGAATAGAAATGAACATGAGAGAGACAGAGAGAGGTAGGAAAGAGCACACACACAGAGATGTGTGTGTGTGTGGAGGGGGGGATGGATGGAGGGAAGGAGGGAGGGAGGGAGGAAGGGAAGGAGAGAGAGAGAGAGAGAGAGAGAGAGAGAGAGAGAGAGAGAATTATTAGAAAAATGGTCCAAGATTGTAGGGAATCAGGGGATGAGAATGCACTATGCTAAGTAAGGTATATCATATAAAAGGAAAAAATAATAAAAATTAAAATGACCATATATGTCTGTACTTTCATTTTTGTGTTTTTATCTGGTGTGAAATCAGGTAATAATAGCTTCATTAAGGGTCTAGATGATTCACTTTATTTTCATATCAAGGATTACTTTAAATAGTTTCAGTATCAGTTTTTCTCTGAAGTTTTTGCAGAATTCCATGATGAATTAATCTTCTGTGATTCTTTTCCTATTCTTTCTTCCTTTTATTTTTTGAATGGGGATGTATGCATTTATTACTGCCTCATTGTTGTTATTCCTTAATTATCAGTTTATTTATTTCATGTTGGTATAATTTTGGTATGTAGTATGAATTTGGATATTTGTCCATTTCCTTTGGAATTTCCAATGTAGCTGCCTGGAGGTCTTTGAAGTCAGTAGGAACCAGACATGCTTATACACTCATTTCTTCTGGTTAGGCTATGCAGTTAGCTTAGGTACTTTTCAAGGCATGTTGACAAAAAGTTCTGTATACACAGCTATCAGGGAGATATAGACTAAATCTCCTTAAGATTCCATCAGAATGGCCATCACCAGAAGAAAGATATTCTGACATGAATGTGAAGAAAGGAAAATATTATCCACTGTTTGTAATTCAGAATAGCAACTTTGGGAAAACAGTCTAGAATTTTTTCAAAAAACTAGAAGTAGGACTACCATATGTACTATACTGTTTAGCCATTTCTTCCTAGATGTTTTCCTGATGGCTGCCTACAATTCTCTGGGGACACCCATGGCTATCTGAATAGGCTGAGGAAAAGAGACTCCAGAATTTTCCAAGTTTCTTTAGAGATCTATAGGACAAAGGCATCGCTTTTTGGTTCTGGCTGCCCAGCTAGCTTAGACCCAAAACAATCACACAGAAACTGCATTAATTAAATCACTGCTTGGCCCATTAGCTCTACCTTCTTATCGGATAATCTCTTACATATTAATTTAACCCATTTCTATTAATCTGTGTATCACCAAGAGGTCATGGCATACCAGCAAAGTTTTAGCATGTCTATCTCTGGTGGCGGATCCATGGTGTCTCTCTGACTCCACCTTCCTCCTCTCATGCTATAGGCCAAGATAGTTCTTTATTCATTAACCAATAAAAGCAACACGTAGATAGAAGGACCTCCCACACCATTTCCCCTTTTCTGTTGAAACAAAAAGGAAGGATTTAACTTTAACATAGTAAAATTACATGTAACAAAACAGGTATCTAACAAGAATTACAGTTACAATATTTATATCTACTTTATCTTTTATCATAAGTAAGGAAAACTATAATTACAACTATCTATCTATTCTTCAACCCCATCAAAGACTCCAGAAGGATATAATATTACCTAAGTAAACAAGTAATAAGCAACTTCTAAACTCTAGAAATGACAGAGACATCTCGCTACCTGTACAGTCACCCAAAGTTCCTCTGTACCGTTGGGGCATCCATCTTCAGCATACAGGCCAACAGTATCCAGCAGACTTTTTCATGAAGCAGGAAGTTTCAAAGACAGTTCTGCCTATACTGGCAGTTTGCCAACCACTTTCTTCTGTGTCCTGCAGAATGTCTAGTAGACTCTTTTATGTAGCAGGAACCTCGAAGGAGCATCTCACCTTTATGCTGTGGGACAATGGTCTTTTATCCTGTCACTTGTATTATTTTTAATAAAACACTGATTGGCCAGTAGCCAGGCAGGAAGTATAACTGGGGAAACCAGGCAGGAAGTAGAGGCAGGGCTATGAGAATTCTGGAAAGTGGGAAGTTTCAGTCAGCAGTTGTGACCCAGCCTCAGTGGAAGCAAGATGTGACTGCCTCAACAAAAAAGGTACCAAGCCACGTGGCTAACTCAGAAAAGAATTATGGGCTAATATAAGTTACAAGAATTAGTTAGTAAGAAGCCTGAGCTAATGAGCCAGTCAGTTTATAACTAATGTAGACCTCTGTATGATTTCTTTGGGACTTAACAACTGCAGGAACTGGCAAGACAGAAAACTCAGTCAACAGGAAATTACTTACATATCATTTCCATTGGCTGACTTACAAAATATTGACACAGGGTGGGGCTATTTAACATTTCCTGTGAGAAGACCTTGCATTGATGCTTCTTAGAAGGCTGAGAATTATTATATGTAGGCACTGTGATGGCAATTTTTTTCTGTATTTTTCTTCAAAAGATATAGTGAAGAAAGAATTTTTTAAATCAATGTCTATACGAGGCCAAACTTTATGTAATAGGGAAGATGAAGGAATTCCAGATTGTAGACGGCCCATTGGTTGAAACACCTTATTAACAGCTCTTAGATCTGCTACCACTCTTCATTTCCCAGATTTCTTTTAAACAACAAATATAGGAGAATTCCAAGGACTGGTTGAAATCAATATGCTGAGAATCTAGTTACTTCTGTACCAGCTGTCTTAAGACCTTCAGTTTCTCTATTGTTAAAGACTACTTCATGAACTATATAGGTTTTTTAGTTAACCATTTTAAAGGTGGGGCTATTGGTACCTCTGAGAGTTCACCAGTTGTTCTGTGTTTTGTACAGCCTGAATTGTCAGTGTCTGTTTTTTTATACTACCTTATAATATCTTTCCCAGAAACATGAGTTGGTTTATGGTTTGTTTCTGAGACTGCAGGAATGTTTATCTAGGTATTCCATTGTAGTAACAGATCATGACTCCATAGATTTACTGCTATATTAGCCACATATGGCCTCAGCCTTTATGTATTTCTGGCCCTATCATTCAACCCATCTCATGCTTTGTTTTTACCTGAGATAGGGTTTCAGTTCCTAAGAATTGAACATCTGCATCCTGAAGAGGCTAATTCAGATGCCAGGATTCTAAAATAATACTTATATCTGCAAATATGTCTATTAATCCTTCCATTAAAATGTTATTTATTCATACTCCCAGCTTTTGTCTTTGATAATTTATAGAAGTCTATGAAAACACAAGTTTTCTATTTTCTGTTGGATTATTTGATTCATGCTCCCTGGCTATTATATCAGGGGTCCTGTGAGAGGCCCCTCAAGGAGTTTCTCAATGATAATGGGGAGTAATTATGTCCATACTGCTTCCTGCTATTTATTGGGTGAAGTAATTTTTTGAGGTGTGTTCAAGGCAACCTTTTAGGAGGTCTTGTTCCATGAAACCACATTGGTCTAGAAGCAATACACAGGTTATCATCCTCTGTGGAGACAAAAGAAAAACCTCTTTTCCAAAGCACCATATCCTTAGACTCAAATTCTGAAGTCAAGATACCTTTATAACATACATGCTGGTTTAGCTTAGCAGCCCATACAATGAAATGTCTTTCTGTACTTAGCTCCTTCACAGTCAAAATATTTAAAAAAATACAATAATATACATAATCCAGACTCTCTGTGAATTTTCCATTTTTATGTGACTTATTTTTCTTTACTCTGTCTCTTTAAAGACTTTACCCTTATTTTAAAGCATTAACTTTATTTTATGACTCTCTATACTCTTTTTCTTCTCTCTTCCAAACCTATGTACATTTATCCAACACTGTGACCCTATTAGAGGTCTTTTATGTCTGAATTTGTCCTATTGTGAATCTGTAATTCTTTACTGTCCAGGAGCACTTCTTAAAATGCTAAGTGCTTCTTAAAAACTTCAGCTGCACCATTCTTAGGGGTAATAAGGTACTGCATGTTTGCTTGTCCTGTCTAAAACTTAAGTTGTGCTATTACTATGATATATTGTCGGGGTCCGTGGACCCAACATAGAAACTATTACTTTACCCTAAGTGTATTGGTACGGAGGTGCGTGGAATAATGAGACACAGTTCACACAGTCATCTCGGAAGTGTATCTCTGGCTTCATTCATTCCTGAAGATCTCCCCGCGTTTATTATACAAAACACCTCTTATCCCCCAGGTAAACCAAGGTGAAATACTCATTAATATTCCTTTTCCAGGGGACATAGGGCTACCGAAAACACCTGTAAATTAATTCACCAGCTTTGGAATCAACACTTCTTCCCAGGCGATCTACATCATAATAAAGGGGAAGGAGCCATACCTCCTGGCCTTTGTCATGTGGCTAGCTTGTGGCAGGTCTGTAGCTGCCCTGGAAATTAAGCATGGCCAGGATGCCTGCCTGTAAATATCTTGTATGAAATATGGGCCCACAATATATATGGTACTTCCTGCTGGCTCTGCACAGTAAAACATGACAGAGCCATTTGTGTATCAACCTCACACACTGCCCCACTTCCAGGCACACAGCCAGTCCAAGTTGCCATCAAGCAAGCTGCAGCACGCTACTCACAAACTCCATCCAAATGTTCTGTCTCCTGAAAGAGCCAGAGCTCATGCTGGCAGTGTAGACCAGAAAGCCAGCATTTTAAAACAGCCACAGCTTTTTCCTGCTATGGCTGAATCAAAAAATCTCTCTCAAAGGAGCTGCAGCATGCCACCAGCAAATAGCAAGAAGGTGTGTTAAACTCTGTATTTTTTTTTGTCTAGAACTCCTTTTCAAGCCCTCTCAGGCTTTATGTGGAGTTAGTTGACCAAGTTGGAGCACCAATTTGTAGGACAAGGGCCCACTTGTTTGTCCTGACTTCCCAGAACTGAAATAATTACACAGAAACTATATTCATTAAAATACTGCTTGGCCCATTAGCTCTAGCTTCTTATTGGCTAACTCTTATATTAATTTAACCCATTTCTATCAATCTTTATATCACCATGTGGCAGTGGCTTACTGAGTAAAATTCCCAGCGTCTATCTCTGGTGGCTCCCATGGTGTCTCTCTCACTCTGTTTTCTTCCTCCCAGAAATCAGTTCCATCTTCCCTGCCTATCTAAGTTCTGCCCTATCAACAGGCCAAGGCAGTTTCTTTATTCATTAATGAAATCAACACATAGACAGAAGGACCATATACACCAGGATACCTATTAGACAGAAGACATCAAGCAATATCCAGAGATACCTTTTTGAAGGGATCAAAGTGATTTGAAATATAGGGAAGTATGGATAAATGTTGGCACATAATATAGAAAATATGGAATCTTATAATCAGTATTTTTATATACAGCACACAGTTAATAATGTCGAAAAGTAGATTATAATGGTTTCCTATGAAAACAATTAGCCACAGTTATTCAATTTTTGTTATCTTCCATACAGTCCATATTAGTCAAATGATTATTTGTTTAGATTTGGTTACATAAAAATGGCAAATAGATAGTTAATTTCTCCTATTTCCTGTCATCCTATATAATAAAAGTCCTTAAAGGACACTTATGGTTGGTAAGATGGTGCAGAAGTTAAATCCCTTACTATTAAAGCTGATAATGAGCTCATCTCTGGGACCCATGTAGTAGGAAGTGATTGCCAACTTGCAGAGGTTGTGTTCTGACTATGTCAGGGACCAGCTTCAACAAAAATACCACTTACCATGGTAGGGCTATGATGATCAGAAATATATGTAAAGAATATGAAGACATGTTTAAAAATAATAAAACAGAAACCATAGAATAGTACCAGGATAGAGTTTCAGTGAATACTGAAATCACCCACATTTAATTTTCCATATGCTTTTATACCCAATACAAAAGGGGGAAGAAGGCAACAAAAGACTTCTTTGACATGATACAAAGGACAAGTTGAACAGTTAATTGTTGTAACTCTTTGCGAATCAAGTCATTAGCATTCTGATGCTTAGGCAGTGAAACTACCATAGACCAAGTATCCTGAAGGCAGCCACTCCCCAGGTAGTTTCATATTACAAAAGAAGGAGCATATGTTTGCTTGCATATCCTGACCATCTGTTAGGATGGAATGGATCTACTTGTATGAGCCATCTTAATGTCAAAAGAACTAAGTAACCACATCCTAAGTCAGGATGCATAGATATAACTGTTGTCAACAATTTTGAGCAACCTCCAAACTTTGACCATCAGACAAGGTGGAAATAAGTTCACGTTTTGGCCTCCACATCTATGAATGCACACATATAATATATTCAAAATTAATTTAAAAAACTATAATGAAATTACTTTAAATTTAAAAACACATAAGAGTAGGAGTATTTACAACAATAAACTCAACAAAAATTAAAGTATTTTTATTATTTCTTTAAATATATGTATATGTATGAGATGGCTGGTTATGTGTGCACAATTGCAGGTTTATGTGAGAGACAGCCTGTCGCATGAATAATAAAAACCCAGAGACAGTTATTGGAGTTCAACCTAAAAACCAGAAAACAAAAGCAGCCAAGTCACTAGAAAAATGTTACCTCTACCAAGATTGGGTGACTGCAAACTAAGCAGTAAAGCTTCTCTCTTCTCCCAGTTTTTTATTCCCTATAGTGCTGGGATTAAAGACGTCTGACTTCATAGTACTGGGATTATAGGTGTGAGGCAGCACCACCTGCATTTTTTCTGCATTGATCTTTTGTAGTTCAAAGTGGCCTTGAACTGACAGAGATCCATCTGCCTCTGTCTCCCATACCCTGGTATTAAAGTTGTGTATCACCACTGACTGACATCTCATAGCTTAGCTTTGCCCTTATGGTCTTCAGGCAAGAGTTATTTGTTAAAATACAAATGAAATATCACTACAACATCCAATGCTTCTGGAGGTAGCATTACAGACAGTTGTGAGACCATGACATGGGTCCTGGGAACTAATCTCAGGTCTACTCCAAGAGTATTGCATTCTATTGACAACTGGGACAAAATTTCAGTCCCTTAAACAAACTAATTACTTGTGTCCATAAATGCATTGATCTAGATAAAAAAGTTGTAAAATCTAGGAGCACATCATCACTCCCTACAATTATATGATGGTTCAACAGAATTGCAATCATATTTTTCAAATTTGCCATAGTAGAGATTACAATTTATGTGGGGTATTATACTTCAAAATAAATCTTCTGTATTATTACTATTCTTGAGTGTTCTTGTGTTACTGTGATCGTGATGTTATATCAAAATCTTCTTCATACCTGAGTACTCTCACAGAGTCTGGGTCTCTCAGAGATAGAAATTAGGGAAGAAGGAAGCCATTTGTCTGTTCTCAAGGGTGAAATAATCCAGAGGTGGTTTTTTTTTTGTGCTAAGTATTTACAGAGATTTCTACATTCAGGGTAGGATTTTTGCTTCTTATGAACAAGACTCATGAATAAAGCAATCATACTGCCAGATGAGGCCACAAATTAAGACACATTTTTAATTATATTTTGCATTCTAAAACATAAAAATTGTATTTATAAAGCTTTCTTCTCTCAATCTCATCCTACTACATCCCTCTTATAAACCCAATCACTCTCGTATTCAGGTCTGTTGTTATATTTACATGTACACACACATGTAATTATACACACACATACAGCTTACTGATTCTGAAGGGACTCAAGCCTTTTGGAGCATGGCAACATGACTCTAGCAAGCCCTGTCCTTCTCCCCCATTCTCTTTGTCTTGCTAAAATCCATTATATTGCAGAGATAGTTTTAACAGTGATAGTAATTGGCCCTATTAGGAGGTGCGGCCTTGTTGGAGTAGGTATGGTCTTACTAGAAGAAGTATGTCATGGTGGAGATAGACTTTGAGGTCTCATCTTTGGTTAGGGCATACCCACTAAGACAGTTTACTTCCTGTTGCATATGGATCAACGATGCAGAATACTTAGCTCCTTCTCCAGCAGCATGGCTGTCTGCATACCAGCATGTCCCAACATGATGACAATAGAGTGAGCCTCCTCACTGTAAGATGCCAAAAAAAAAATGTTTTTCCTTTATAAGAGCTACTGTGGTCATGGTTTCTCTTCACAGCAATAGAATCCCTAACAAGGTCCTATATTCTGAAAGCTAGCAACAAAGCTGTATTCCTTTATTTGGCCACTTTCTACTCCTGAGGCTGGCTTTTAATGTATTGATGTCCAGCTAATGAAAACTCCCATGTGACTGTCATAATTAACCTGCCTAATCAAGTTAAATGAGTCATCCTACCACAGGACTCCCCCTTTATCTTTATTTTTTTCTACCCTCTGATAACTCAGCAGACATATAAAAACATTTTTAATTGATTCTTATTGAGCTCTACGTTTTTCTGTGCTCCCCTCCTTGCCTCTCCTTTCCCCACTTCAACCCTCTCCAAGGTCCCCATGCTCCCAATTTACTCAGGAGATCTTGCCTTTTTCTACTTTCTACTTCCCATGTAGATTAGATCTATGTAAGTCTCTCTTAGTGTCCTCATTGTTGTCTAAGTTCTCTGGGATTGTGGTTTGTAGGCTGGTTTTCTTTGCTTTATGTTTAAAAAACCACCCATGAGTCAGTACATGTGATAATTGTCTTTCTGTGTCTGGGTTACATCACTCAAAATAATGATTTCTAGCTCTATCCATTTTCCTGCAAAATTCAAGATGTCATTATTTTTTTCTGCTGTGTAGTACTCCATTGTGTAAATGTACCACATTTTCCTTATCCATTCTTCAGTTGAGGGGCATTTAGGTTGTTTCCAGGTTCTGGCTACGACAAACAAAGCTGCTATGAACATAGTTGAGCACATGTCCTTGTGGCACAATTGAGCATCTTTGGATATATACCCAAAACTGGTATTACTGGGTCTTGAAGGAGGGTTGTTTCCTAATTTTCTGAAAAATTGCCACACTGACATCCAGAGGGGTTGTATGAGATTGCATTCCCACCAGCAATGCAGAAGTGTTCCCTTTTCCCCAAACCTCTCCAGCATAAGCTGTCATCAGTGTTTTTGATCTTGGCCATTCTTACAGGTGTAAGATGGAATCTGAGTTGTTTTGATTTGCATTTCTCTGATGACTAAGGATGTTGAACATTTCCTTAAGGGTCTTTCAGCCATTTTAGATTCCTCTGTTGAGAGTTCTATGTTTAGGTCTGTATTCCATTTTTTATTGGATTATGTGTTCTTTTGATGACCAATTTCTTCAGTTCTTTGTATATTTTGGAGATGTGGGGTTAGTGAAGATCTTTTCCCACTCTGTAGGCTGTCGTTTTGTCTTGTTGACCATGTCCTTTGCTTTACAGAAGCTTTTTAGTTTCAGGAGGTCCCTTTTATTAATTGTTTCTCTCAGTGTCTGTGCTGCTGGGGTTGTATTTAGGAAGTGGTCTCCTGTGCCAATGCATTCAAGTGTACTTCTTACTTTCTCTTTTATAAGATTCAGTGTGGCTGGCTTTATGTTGACGCCTTTGATCCATTTGGACTTGAGCTTTGTGCATGGTGATAGATATGGGTCTATTTTCATTCTTCTACATATTGAAATCCAGTTATGCCAGCACCATTTGTTAAATATGCTTTCTTTTTTCCATTTGATATTTTTTGCTTCTTTGTCAAAAATCAGTGTTCGAAGATATGTGGATTGATATCCAGATTTTCTCTTCAGTTCCATTTGTCCTCCTGTCTGTTCTTATGCCAATACCAGGCTGCTTTCAGTACTGTAGCTCTGTAGTAGAGTTTGAAGTCAGGGATTGTGATGCCTCCAGATGTTCTTTTATTGTAGAGGATTGTTTTGGCTATCGTGGGTTTTTTTTTTTTTGCTTTTCCATATGAAGTTGATTATCATTCTTTCAAGGTCTGTGAAGAAATTTTCTGGGATTTTGATGGGCATTGTATTGAATCTGTAGATTGCTTTTGGTAAGACTGCAGAGATTTTCTCATAAAGATCAGGGAGCATTCATCTTCCTTTACTCACATTTCATGAATTCTAAATTAAAAATATGTGGTTGGTTTATAGCCACCAAATATTGAATTTCAATGCAAGACCTACGTCTTTTAGAATGATTGTCAGTGTTTCCTCTAATGATGTTACCTAGTACCATCACGTCTAGTACTGTTGCCTACATTCTCTATTATAATCTTCCACTCAGCTACTAATTTCATAAGAACTAGCCATTGGGCAAAACTGAAGGGTGGAAATATGCTTTTCTGCTATAAAATACAAAAATGTTCAAAATAAACTTAGAGTGCTTATTTTTTGTATGTCAATGAATGAATAACTTTTATGGCAAAACATCCAGGAAGCCTAGGACACCAAGAAAAGACAAAACCTAAGAATAATAGGGGTAGAAGAAGGAGAATTACAGCTCAAAGGCCCAGAAAATATATTCAACAAAATTATAGAAGAAATATATCCTCATCTATTACCATGCACAAAACTCAAGTCCAAATGAATTTCTTTGGGGCAATAACTAACTCTGCATGGGCAAGACTCTGCTGAAGTTATCCATACATTGGAAGCAAAATTTCTTCATTTTTATAAACCATCAAGATATAATCCATATAATGGATAATATAAAATTGTGGAAACTGATCTCTAACATTTTTATAGCGAGAGCCACAAATATATGCCATAAGTAGCACTGGAAGTGATCCTTTGTAGCAACAGGTTCCAATTATATCTTCTCATTGGCCCTTCGAAATTAGCTAATGTAATAATAAATGCAAATCTGGTGGTGCAAAAGGGATGGTATAAAAATATTTCTTTAAAAAATATGTAAATTAAAATATTTCTGGCTCTAAGTGGCCAGAAAGCCTCGGGGACGGGCTGAGACCCACTTACTGGCGTCCGGATGTATCTGCCAGCACTGGATCAGGGCTCCTTGCTGGCCCAGGAACTCTCAGTCAAAAGGGCCGGCTTAGTGAAAGTTGCCCACTCTGCTCTGCTCCTCTCCTTGGGATGAGGGGACCCCTGTAGCCCTGTGCTGACCCTTCCCCCAAAGCCTCAGCCTGGAAACAGGCTGATTTTGGGGCCAGCTAGGACCCCGCAGATGGAAAGTGATGCTCGGGTGCAAGCTGGGTGGGATAAGCAGAAAGGCCAGTAGAGGGTGGGGCCCTAAGTGACCAGAAAGCCTTGGGGATGGGCTGGGACCCACTTACCGGTGTCCGGATGTATCTCCCAGCACTGGATCAGGGTTCTTTGCTGGCCCAGGAACTCTCAGTCAAAAGCATGTCTCAATTTCCTTGCTTTCCAAAGCGCTCCACACAGGTCCCTGGAGGAGTTTTAGTTGAACAGCACATGAGACAACTGGCTCTACTTCCACTTCACCGCCAAGCTGGAACCATATGGAGCATATGATCAAACCGAACTCTCTGAATGTGGCTGGCAATGGGTGCAGAATGAGAAGCCATCAACAATGACACTAGGACCTATCTCTTCTGCATGTATTATCTTTTTGGGAACCTAGTCTATTTGGATGCACACCTTCCTGGGCCGGGATGGAGGAGGGAGGGCCTTGGACTTCCCACAGGGCAGGGTACCATGCCCTCTTTTAAGGAAACAGGGGGAAGGAGGGGGGAGTTGGGGGGGAGCGAGAGGGGGGTGGGGGGGAGCGGGAGGGGACTGGGAGAAGGGGAGTAAATGTAAATTTTTTTGAATGGAAAGAAATAAAAGAGTATGGAAAAAACAAAAACAAAATAAAAATAAAAATCTAAAGCAATCTTATAAGTTTCCTTGGGGATTGTTGTAGGAGGAGGCAATCTAGGCTCTAAAGCTCCCATTAGTTGCATGTTCTCTTTGAGTTCCCTTCCCTTAAATCTTGTGTCAATCTACATTTTTGAGAATTCTTTTTAATCACAAAATAGGAGAGTTCTAGGGGCAATTGCAAGGCATAATGTGACAATTTTCCAGTTGTTTCAGCACTAACCATTGGTCAGCTTGAAAACTTTCTTATGTTAGTGGACACTGATTACCCCACACAGGCTTGTCAGTTTTCAAAATAACTGGGTCTGCAGGCTTTTCACGGACCTCTCCTAAAAATACCCTACTTAATGCTCTTGGAGGCCTTTTTCCAGGTATGATAGGATCAGTCCTTCCCTCATTCTCCTTGCTCAGCCCTTGATTGAATAACAATCTATTTTGAAACATTTGATTAGCAGTAACTGTATTGGGTCTCTATAAATATACCTCCATTTGGACCATAATATATCCACCCCCAAAATTTGCAGGTAAGTGAGGAGCAATGTTTGACTGAAAAGTTCCTTAATCACCGTCTTCATCTGCCCAGGAAAGCTCATTGCTGCTTTGTTCAGGCTTTTGAGTTTGATCAATCCCTTGTAACTATACAATAGTCTCTGTCTTAATTTTCTGAGAAATCACTGTGGAAGAATTAGGTCGGCACAATAAATAACCAAGCCAGCTCAAGAGGAACGGGTATTTTTAATGACTGAAAAGAGGGGAGACTCATGCTACAAGGGTGGGAGTTCCGAAGTCCTATCCATCCCGTTAATACCACATGGAGAGAGAGAGCACAGCACACCCTACAGCTCTAGAACAAAAAAAAGCAGTCACACCCAGGAGGAGTAGAAGACAGGAAATAATCAAATTGAGGGCTGACATCAATAAAAATAGAAACAAAGAAAACAATACAAAGAATTAGTGAAACAAAGAGCTGGCTCTTTGAGAAAATCAACAAGATAGACACACCTTCATCCAAACTAATCAAAAGGGAGAGAGAGATCAAGCTGTCATGACGATGATGGGAACATCCACTGAAACAGTTTCACCAACTCCAGCTGGACAGGGAAGGAAACAGTATAGGTCCAAACTAGTCTCACTGAATGGGGATGACAGTTGTATGGCTGGGGCAGACTTTGGGACCACTGGTAGTCACACCAGGATTTGTCCCTAGTGCTTTTACTGGTTTTTTTGGAACCTATTCTTTTTGGATGGATACCTTGCTCAGCCTAGATATAGGAGGGAGGGCCTTGGACCATCCCCAAAGCAATGTGCCTTACCCTCTCTGAGGATTAAGTTGAGGGTGGGGAAGGGGGTAGTTAAAGGGAACGGGAGGAGGGGAGGGAGTGGGAACTGAGATTAGTATGTAAAATGAAAAAGATAGTTTGTTTTCTTTTTTTAAAAAATTAAAAAGTGAAAAAACCAAAACAATAAATAAAAAGAAAGGAAGAAAGAATATGTCTTAGTCCACAGATATGTATTCCTTCCACCTTGACAAAAGTGCAGTGATTTCAAGACTACTCTTATGTGTTCAAGGTCATTTACAGGAGGTTTTTCCCAGGGAATGTCTACTAACAGTAAGTTTTGACCTAAGGTTTGGTTAATTGAAGTTTTGTGCATTTGAGAAGATGATCCCTTTGCTTGTTCCTTCCATTCAGGTAAATGGTCTTTTGTTTTCCTCCTCCTCTTTGGATGGTGGTGTATAAAGCCTATGATAAACAAATATGGACAAATTGTGTATTAACTAGATTGCCCTCCTGATTCTATCCTTTGTCTCTGTCTTTTTTTGTATCTTTACTTGATCTACCTGCCATTTCTTCTTTTCCTTTCTTTCTTTTCTTCTCTCTGTCTGTCTGTCTGTCTTCCTCCCCCCTCTCTCTTTCTCTCTCTCTTTCTTTCTTTCTTTCTTTCTTTCTTTCTTTCTTTCTTTCTTTCTTTCTTTCTTTCTTTCTTTCTTTCTTTTTGGTTTTTGAGACAGAGTTTCTCTGTGTAACAGCCCTCACTGTCATGGAACTGGCTCTTGCAGATCAGGCTGACCTTGAACTCACAGAGATCAACCTACCACTTCTTCCCAAGTGCCAGGATTAAGGCATGTACCCTTATAATCTGGCTACCTGTCATTTCTTCAGGTATAAATGGATAAGCTGGGCAGAACCCAGGTGATGATGTTGCCCCAATGCAGTATACATGAATTAGGAATCAATTCACTGATTTTTTTTTTGTCAGTTGGGTTTGGTTCTATCCTAGGTTTCTGAGTCATTCAGCTTCTGCTTCCTAGGCATGCTTTTCCTTGAAAGGATATAGAAGTTTCATCTTTAAAAGTCTCATAAGGGATATTTTATGGTTTTGTTTGTGACTTCAGCTACATTGGAATGGTCAGGGACTGTAGGGGCAGGGTTACTGAGCACTAGTGGAGCCATATTATCCTGGCTGGCTTGCATGGTGTATTTCGGGTTAGGGAGCAAGCTCCAGGAGTGTTCTGCTGCAGAGCTGTATAAGATATAGGGTATTGGTTCTGTGGGAACAGAGGAAGAGAAAAGAACTGTGGTAAGCCTGGCTAGTGTCCTGGAAGGAGTGGCCTGTGGTTCAGCTATATGTGCCTGCTGGAGATGGGCTCTGTAATAGAAAAATGGGTGGTTAGGGGAGGATCTGTGGAATCCATAGGAAGTTATAACAGTGGGGCTGTGGAGATTGCTGCAGGAGTTCTGCTGCAAAGCTGAGGATGAGACTTGGGGGATGGATCTAGGAGAAAGAGGGAGAATGATAGGTCTGCAGGTATTCTACCTGGATTTCTGGGAGGCATAGTCTGTAGGTTAGTAAGGATTTTACTTGACTCTTTTTATATGCTGTATATTAGTTTCTGTTAGGTATGACGTTAATAAACCTTTTCCTCATTCTGTTAACTATTATTCTGTCTAAATGACAGTGTTACTTACCTTAGAGAAACTTTATGGTTTCCTAAGGTGCCAATTATGAATTATTGATCTTAGTGCCTGCCATATCATTACTTTGTTCAAAAAGTCATCTCCAATGCCAATGAGTTCAAAGCTATACCCCATTTTATCTTCTATGAGGCTTAGTGTATCTGGTTTTATTAATTATTTAGTTAATAAATTAATTATGTGATCTATTTATACTAGAGTCTGTGAAGGGTGATGAAGATGGCTCTATATGCATTTGTCTATATACACATATCCAATTCAATTACTCTATTTGTTGAAGATGCTGAGTTTATTCCAGAGTGTATTTCTGAATTCCTTATTAAAGGGCAGGTGTCCAAAGGTGTCTGGACTTATAAGTATCTTCAATTTGATTCCTTTGACTGACTTTTTGGTTTATATGCCAATACTATGAGCTTTTTATTACTATAGATTTGTTATATGTCTTAAAATGGTGAATGGTGAGACCTGCTGCTCTGCTTCTATTTTCAGTATTATTTCTAGCTATTCTTGGTTTTCTGTGTTTACAGTAAAATTAAAAATTTTTCTTCATAGATCTGTAAATAATTGTGTAGGATATTTGATGGGGATTGAAATAAATATATAAATTGCTTTCTATAAGCTGGAAATTTTTACTATATTAATCCTAGTGATCCATGACCATTGGATATCTTTTTATCTTTTGATATCTTCTTTAATTTCTTATTTCAAAGCCATGAGGTTTTTTTAATCACAGAAATATTTCACTTTCTTGGTTAGAATTACCCCCAAGAAATTTTATTTATTTTTTAAATTGGCTACTGTGAAAGTTGTTTTTTCCATGATCTCTATCTTGGCCATTTGTCATGTGTATATAGAACAACTATCATTTTTTTGTGAGTTGTGTATCCTGCTTGCTTGTTGAAAATATTTATCAGCTCTAGGAGTTCCTCAGTGGAATTTTTAGAGTCATTCTTATTTAGGTTCATATCATCTGCAAGTATTTTTTCATTTCTTCCTTTCAAATTTGTTTTCTCTTAGCTCACTCATGTAGATCTAGGTAAAAATTTAAGTACTATATTGAATAATTATGTAGAGAGTCAACAACCTTGTCTTATTCCTGAATTTAGAGGGATTGGCTTGAGTTTCACTTTATTAAAGTGGATTTTAGTTATAGGTTGCTGTAAACTGCCATCATTAGGTTGAGGTATGTGCCTTGTAAACCAAATTTTCCTGGACTTTTGTCATGAAGTGTTGGATTTTGTCAAAGACCTTTTCTGCATCTTATGGTATGATGCCGTGAGTTTCTCTTTTGTGTGTGTGTGTGTGTGTGTGTTTAATGAATCATTGAATTTCTTACATTGAAACATCCTGGTGTCTGGGATAAATCTTACTTGATCATAATAGTATTTGGCATGTGTTCTTAGATTTGATTTGGAAAAACTTTATTGATTATTTTTGTACCAATGTTCATATTAGTTAAGTCAGTTTGTAATTCACTTTCATTGATTTGATGTAATATCTTGAATATCAGGATGACTAGGGCCTCACAAGATGAAGCGATCAGTGTTCCTTCTGCTTTCCTGTTTCAGAACAATCTAGGAATATTGACATTAACTCTTTTTCGAACATCTTTTTTTCCATATTCTTTTATTTTTTTCCATTCAAAAAATTTTTACATTACCTCCCCTTCCCCCACTCCCCTCCCACTCCTCCCCACCCCTCCTCCCTCCCCCTGCTTTCTTAAAAGAGGGAATGGTGCCCTGCCCTGTGGGAAATCCAAGGCCCTCCCCACTCCATCCCGGCCTAGGAAGGTGTGCATCCAAATAGACTAGGTT